>JABASP010001072.1:0-34896 GCA_019776565.1 Sminthurinus signatus | reverse complement strand
GTGTACACTTGATATTAGAAGACGCAAAAGGAGAATCAAGACATTTTTTGAAAGGAGGAGAGAGAAAAAACAAGAAAGAGCTTCCATACATTATGAGGCGGACTTTGATATTATGTTATTATAGTTGGGACAATGTATGAAAACTTGGTCTAGTTTTTCTACATTTTTCAAGTTTAACTTTCTCTTTTCTACTTTCTCCCAATTTTCAACTCTCAACTCTCGACTCTCAAGACTTGAGCCTTGAGACTTGAGACTCGAGGCTGGAAAAATATGTAAAAAGTAAAAGCAAAGGAGGGTGTTTTTTGAAGAGAGTGCATAGCTCTTGGTTTTACTGGAAACTGGAACTTAAGTCGAGCTGAAACTGGAACTAGAACTGGAGCGAGCACTTTGTGGTCCATGAGTAAATTTTACTACCGTTATATTTCTCTTGATTCTGACCAGTGTAATTCTGTAGATTGTAGAATGTACAGCATGGAGAAACCAGTAGCCAGTTTTTAGACTACACTCCTTTTATTTTTCACAGTACCACAATCTAGAATCTAGATCGTTGAACCTACGTCAACTTTTATCCTTTGGTTTTTTTTACTACTACCGCACTCACACATTGTTTATTATGCACCATATACCACATACAGTGTACAGATGTACAATGCAAGAAATTCCCCTCAGTTTCCTCATGAGTATGTTAAACAGCCAACGGACTACAAGTTCCAGTTCCACTAGAAATACAACTACAAATTCAACTACAACTTGAAACAAGAAAAAATAGCAAAACGAACTGACCTGTTCTCTTCTTTTCTCTTTTGGTTATCTTGCTTTTCTTTTTGGCCTCAAGTATATAGAATATTTACTTGTGTTTATTTTTCAACGGAAAATAAATAGTATTACACATAAATAGACAAAAACACGTTGTACGTTGTACATGTTCAATATTGCTCAACCACTTCCCGTCTTCCCGTCCCTTTTCCATAGAATAGAAAACAAGGAAAAACGAGGAAACCGAAAGGGCGGTTTGAACAATTTGCAAAGTGTTTTCTTTTTCTTTCCCTTTCCTTTTTCTTGAAAAGAGAGAAAGAGGTTGTCCTCAAAAATGGTAACATTTTAAAAGATGAAACATACATCCTCACTTGAACAACCACCAACTCCAACCACTTGCTTGAAATTCCTTTCTCTCGAATGTGAGGACAAGAGACAAGAGACTAGAGACTAGAGGAAGGACAATGTAAACAATAACCCTACATTATAATATCTTGTATTCTATTCTCTTTCATTTCACTGTACTGGATTGTCCTCTGTACAAGATAGAAAGGGGACAAAAAAGGAAATGGAAAATATCATCCACTTCATCATCCTCCATATCTGTACAATGTACACTGTACAATGTACAATGTAAAAGTACAAGTAGGAGCATAAATGGAGAATGTAGAACAGAGACTACCACTGTGTTTTATATTGTATTGTATTGTGCATAAATAGACCAGAAACAACAGAGAGAGAAAAGAGAGAGCCATTGAAAGATGAATAAATGTGACCATGTCATATAATAATGGTTTATACTTTATATACTTTATACAGGACTTTTCCCCAGACTTACGATCCAATAAAAACTTGAACCGAATGCAAACAAAATGTACAATATAAACTCTACATTCTCCACGTATTTATCTGTATATTACACCTATAATAACCTATACATAATTCTGTACATACATTTGTTTGAACAAAATAGGAAAATAGGAAAATGATGACAATGACAATGACAAGGATGGTCTATTAAAACAGGAGAAAACTAAAACTAAAACTTGTACGAGTCTTCTACAATGTGTGTGTGTGTGTATTTAGTATTTGAGCTGGAGCTAGTTTTCGTGCCAAAAACAAACTTTCCACAAAATCATCACCAATAAAGACCAAACACAGAATTAGAGAACCAAAGAGAAAGAGAGAGTTGACTTTTCTCCAGAACACCAGAACACCAGAACAAACGGAACAACTTTGATTTTGATTTTACTGTTAGCTTTCAGATTTCTCTTGTGTATTTTGTATTTTGTATAATGACCTAATGTGATTCTGCCCTTTTGTCTGTCTTCTAATATCAAGTGTACACATAGAATGAAATAATACGGTAGAGTTTTCAATCTAGTTGATTATTCTACAACAATTTCCAATCCAAATCCACGTATATTTGTACACAGCCTTAGAATTACAATTATTATAAATGAATAAAGGAATGAATCATGATATATGAGCACTGAGCATGTATTTGTGTCTATCTGTATCTATATTACACCACATATTATTTTCCTTTGTACTTTGTACTTTGGATTCTGGATTCTAGATTCTGGATCCGCGGGTAATTTTCAATGATACGCAATTAATTAATTACTAATTACTCAGAAATCCGCATTGTGTTCATAAAGTGTATGGTGTATGGGAAATTGAAAACTAGAATATAGAATATGGAATACATGGAAGATGGAACTTATCAAGTCTGGAATCTAGAATCTAGAATCCACAACTTTCTGCTTCCTCCCAGGAAATAGATATTAGACATCAATCCATTCACTCCTTCATTCATTTGTCCATGTTCCAAGCAGAGCAGATAGACTGAGCACTGAATATGTGGAGAAGAGGAAAGAGGGAAAAGTGGAAG
This sequence comes from Sminthurinus signatus, assembly GCA_019776565.1. Taxonomy (NCBI): domain Eukaryota; kingdom Metazoa; phylum Arthropoda; class Collembola; order Symphypleona; family Katiannidae; genus Sminthurinus; species Sminthurinus signatus. The sequence continues at coordinate 32,246 of JABASP010001072.1, read as the reverse complement.
TGTCGGAACTGGAGCGTTGTGATTGAATCAATACATATTATACTTCTACTGTCTAGCATCTAGGATACACAGGAGAGAGGGGAAACCATTAATATGGCAATCATGACACGATGACTGAAGACTGTGTATTTTTTCTGCATTCCGCATTGTCTCACTCTCTCTTTGTAGCTTGGATTTTGGATGGACCACACCACAACACACCAACTCTACATTCAACATTGTACATTGTACATGGACTATTATAGATAGAAAATAGAAAGCTACCCGCATGAGTGACGGATGAAATGAATTTCCTCTGTTCCCTTCTGACTCTCGCTCCTCTTTTCCTCTTTTCCTCTTGTACTTTTTCTTCTTTTTCTTGTTCTGGTTCTGGTTCTTCCCGTCCGCCCATACACACAGAACACAGAGAACACACAGATATCGATAGAAGACTTAGACAAAGAAAACTCGCCGACTTGATCGGAAGAGGAAAGAAGAAAGAGGAGAGACGATCAACTTGGACTCTGTCGATTGAAGATGGAGGAAGAGGAAGAAGAGGAAGAGGAGGAAGAGCCGAGTCAGACGGACCAAGAAGCAGAATGGCAATCAAGAGGGTAGCACAATTTCACGCCAAGTGAACGGAATAGTCGACTAGGAAATGGTCATAGCTGTTCCGATTCCAACTCCTACTCCTACTCCTACTGCTTCCGCCAAGTCAGAGTCATCTTCCTCTCCTCTTCTTTCTGGACCCTGTCTGACTGTACAATGTACAACTGATACTGCAAAGATACTGGAGAAAGTGAGTGAAAGTGAACCAAAAGGATGGAGAGTGAAAGCTTTCTCTTTGCTTTTTCTTTCTCTCCAGAGTCTCGTGTACATATCGTGCATACGTTTTAAATGGGGCTTATGAGCTGACATGCTGATAATAATACATTTCTACTTTGTGGATAGAAAGATGCATCTTCTGTATGTGGATAATGGATAATGGACAATAGGAGTTTCAACTGAACACTGAACACTGAACTATGTAGCCTTGATATGAGGAAGGAAATATCAGTATCAGAAATCTGGAATCTACATGAAGTGAACTGTCTCTATATCTGTACGTACTACGTACAGTGGCAAGAGCATAGAAATGATGCTGATGTTGATGTTGATGATATGGGGAGGAAAGGAGAGGGAGGCTGAGTTAGCAAAGCATTAACGCTTTGGATTTTGCCATGTCAGACCCAAAGGAGTTTATGAGAAGGAGTAAAGAGACCAGAGAAAGCAGAGAAAAAAAGAGCTCCTCTTCTTCCTCTTTTTCTGCTTCTTCTTCTTTTTCTTCTAGTAAAAAAGAAACGGAGGCAAGAAAGTATCAAGAAACGAGGATGAAAATTCCCTCTACTTTGCTTTTATTTTTTCTTCCTACAGTTTTTACTACTATTATTGTGTGTATATGTGTAGTGTGTGTGTAGTGTGTAGTCGTTCCGTCCCTTGCGGCGCTGTATACAATGTATCTATGTATGTATAAAAGACACTCAATTTTATTCCAGTCTCCAAAGATTGTGGTCTATGACCGAGTAGCCTCGCCAAAAGTAGCCTAAAAACACACACAGGCAGATACAGGCAGATACAGAACAAGAGCAAAAAGATTGTGATGCTCTGTTCTGTTCTGCTCTGTGATGTTTTGTCCTTTTACATTGTACACTGTACAGTGTACACGGTCCAAGATCTTTTCTTTTGGTTTTCTTTGTCGTCGTCTTGATCTTGGTTTTGGTTTTGGTCGTCATCGTCATCACGGGGAAGGATTTCTACCATATTTCACACGTAATAATACCGCGGTTGGCCCATTCTCGGCGCAAATAAAAACAGGAAATGCTTCCAAATGGTCCTCTTCGTCCTCTTCTTTTCCCACTTTGGGTTTGATATTATAGTCTATAGTCATTATTATTGGTATGTTTTATACTGATTCTCAACCGAGTATACAAAAACAAGTATACAATATTACAGTATATCCGTATCCGCATAGTTATTATTATTACCCATATCTTTTACCCTCTTCTACACTCTATAGTATTTACTTTTTATACAAAAGATCTGTTGTATTTTTGTATAGATATACATTTTTATACAGTGGTTGCAAATCCATCTGATTTCACATTTCACACAAAACAACGTCATATACTTTCCCATGTATAAATAAGCATCTAAAACGGGGATTTCTTTTATTCTCTCTATTTTTACACATTTCAAATATTCTGGACAACGGACAATGTTCAATCTTCAATGCTCTAAACTGGACGAATGAAAACCAAAACCAAAAAATAAAAAAACCACCCAATTCAATGACAGTAGAGTGCTACAATGTTAGAAAAAAAGGAGAAAAAATAGCTCATATGAAGAAACAGAAAAAAGAAAGTAAAAAACAGAGAAAGAAAAAGAAAGTAAAGGGAAGAACAAAAGAAAGAAGAAGGAGAAACGGTGATCCTGACTTTACTACCCAGATTCTAGATACACACATTTTGAGCATGGACGACTGACTATTATTGTCTAGTGCTTAACTGCTTTACTCCACTCTGCTCAATCCAGCTCGGCTCAGCTCAGTTAAGCTCAACTGTGAAGCAGAATATACCTCTAAAAACAGCTGTATACCAACTACAAAATTCCAGATCTTTGGACGGTTTTATTTTATTCTACATCTAATAAAGATTCAGACCAAACCAAACCAAACCAAGTTGATCCTACTCTTACCTATTTTATATCTCGTGAATGTGTGTGTGTGTACTTGGTTGTAAAAAAGGATTCTATTTTTGTACCTTTTTTACCTGCAAACTGTACTTTATACGAGCACAAAAGTATACAGAGTAAATTTGTATTGTTGTAGGGGACTTAACTCGCAGTATCAAGCATATAAATAAATAAACCCTAAAGTGTCTATGTTAAATACCCGGGATCTGGATCTAGAACTAGATCTGGGATATAATAAAAACCCTGCAGAGACACAGAGACACAAAAAAGAATAATGCCTTACTTTACTTTCTCCTCTTTTATTTTGTCATTTCTCATCTGGTTTTGGGTTGGTTTAGGCCTCAGCTTATTTATTTATTTATTCGATAAATTGTGCAAAAATGGAGGTAAATTGTAAAAGTACACAGTACAGTTTTTTGCAATCCTTTCTGTAGGCTTTCTCTGTTATTTGAAAAGATAAATCGGAGACTCGAAACTGGAGATTGGAAACCGCAAATCGTGGTGATAATAGTAATAATAATGGTGAAAGTAGGGAAAGTTATTGCTTTTACTTAGAACTTAGATAACAATAATAATATCGTACTTGACAAGTACTCTAAATTTTATATAATAGATTCTAGATTATAGATTTTTCACATTTCCATTTTCTTTTCTTTTTTATGAATTTTTGGGTGTTCCAAAGACCATTTTTCTGTATTTTTGCATTTCTGCATTTGTTCCGTTTTAAATGGGGAATTGTGTTGCTATTGTAAATATATTCAGAATTCTGAATTCAGATTTAGATTTAGTTTTGGATTTAAATATACGGCTCCAGGTTTTCCAGACAATGGATTGAATTGAATTGGATTGGATTTTCTATTCACTCACTTTAAGTTTGAGCAGCACCTCAATCCTCAATCCAAAATATAAAAGAAAGAAAAGAAGAAGAGAAAAGACATGAAATGAAATGAAAATCATATGAATTTTAACAGCTGACTCTAGACTCTAGACCAGCTTTTTCTTTTATAATAACTAAGAGTTCTGTGGTTGGCTATATTTTATAACCGTATTTGCATCTATACAACTTGCAATGTTCAATATGCAAAGATGTGGAAAAATTATAGATTTACGGTCCTTGCCAATAGTAGTTTTTTACGCTGGAAAAATCCTAAAATTCGTGGTTTCTCTTTTCTCTCTATATTTTTTTTACTTATTTGTACTTTATGCAAAAGTACATTGAGGTTTTATGCTGTAAATATCGTATTATGTGTTTTTATCCAGGATTCAAAAAATTGTGTAGTTTCAAGTATATTAACTTTTTTCCGATCTCAGTCTAAATCTCGAGCATGGATGTCGATTCCGATTTTGATTCCGATCCCAACTCCATCGACAGTTGCTCAAGTGTGTCTAATCTATGCAAATACTTGCTTTTGAATTTGTCCAAGTATACATTTGAGTTTGAGTTTGAATGTGGAAAAAATTCAAAGGGACTTGAAGTAAATTCAGAGTCAGAGAAGTATCCTATATGCAAATACTATTCCACTCCTCATGATCCTTTCTCTATCAAGCGTACACTGTAAACTGTACGCTGTACATTGTGCATACAACCAATAATCCGTCCGATCCAATTCAATCCTGACTAACCATCCATCCATCCATCCATCCAACATCCAACAAGCAAAAGTCGTTCCCATTCAACATTCAACATGATTCAAAAGTCAATTTAATTTTTACTCAATAGAGAAAATAGTCAAATTCAAAACTCCATCGCCCAATGCAAAACCTATTTTAGGCTTTTCCTATTTTTTTGTCTGTTTTACTCTCCATTTTGTACATGTAACATTTCAAGATTTTCTTCTTCACTATTTGACTATTTTATACCATAAATTATGTTTCAAAGTCAATATACTTATTTCACATTTTATAATGCTGAAATTTACCGTCAATCCTGAATCCTGAATAATCAGTAAAGTTCAAAATACACAATAAATATCATGGAACTGTGTTTAAAAGATTTATTTCAAGCTAATAAATTATTATTTATTATTATATAGTTTATAGAGTAAGAGAATAAGAGAGCGGAAGATGAAAGACAATCCGTTGAGGGAAATCCACAAATCTAGAATCCACATCCCTTGGTAAACAAAAACTTTTATTGAAAATAGAGCTTTCTCTCTCTGTTTTTTGCTCCCTTTGGATTTAATATCCGAATAATCTCAGCATCCGTGTGTATATATTCAAAATTTTCATTGTATTTTGTACTCCACCTCCGCCTTTTAAATATACATTTTGAGAACATAATTCATTGCAAACAATTTCAATGTCAATGTCAAAATTTCCCTTTGCAGTGTAGAGATGCACATGTGGGATTTGTGTAAACTTGTAAGCAGATCTGACTCCCAGTGTTCATCGTTATTACATTTTGTGGTGACAGAAACAAACAAGAAACAAGGAAACAGCTTCCATTTTAGAATTTTATGAAATTACTAAATTCATCAGAAATTATTCGACTTCTTCCTACACCAGTTTGAAATTCGAAAAGCGTCAAAAGTCTGAATCAAAGCCAGCTAATAGTTTTGTCGGAGCTGTGTAAGATGATCAATGTTTCTGTACTTTCTCCCCTATACATGTAGTTTTGAATGAAGACGGCAGACTAGTACATACAATCTCCACTGTCCTGTGTCCAGCTTTAGAAAGGAGAAAAGTTTCAGAAATACTCATACTCAATTTCCAACTTTATCTCATGTGCAACATCCGGGTTTCAAAAAAAGTCCAAAGCAAAAAGTAGAGTGGGAACGGGAGAATTTCGGAGTAACACATACATTTTCTGTCATATTACAACAGTACAGCAGTACATGCTGTATACATCATTTGATTTGATTCTGATTCCATGGAAACTGCGAACTATGAACTATGGACTGCGGACTGTGGACTGTGGACAGATAAGAAATTGCAAAAGTTTCTCTTTCTCAATTCACGTCAATCCAACTTTCAACTCAACTTCCTCTGACTTGAATTGACTTGGCTTGTACTGATGTTGTCGTTGTCGTTGTCATTGTCGTTTGATTTTGATCAATGTTTTTGGCTACCCTCAACCAAAGTCTGGATCCCAATTTGTAAATCTCCGTCTTAAATCTAGTAAAACAAGCACACACATCTACAATCAAATTTATACAGTCTGCAGTTTACAGTCAACAGAGTAAAAAGTAAAAAGCGTTTGTTCACTGCAGACTTTAGATTGTACTTTGGACTTTTTTACTTATTATTTTCTTGTAGATTGTAGATTGCAGATTGCAGATGGATGGAGATAACACGCGTAATTAACTTTGAATTTTGTCAAAATCCTCGTTGAATCAAGTTGACAGGAAAACCCAACCAAATAGTTGTCTCTGTTTCCTGTCTCTTATTTCTTATTTCTTGTTTCTTGTTTCTTGTTCTGGACATTTGCACTTGCTAATTCACTCTGCTTCGCATACTATTAGTCGCCAATATAAAAAATAAAAAGGAAATTGGAGTAGAGCAGATTCAGAATCAGATTCAAACTCCATCGTCCGTCACCTCAATTCCAACATATTACAAATGTAGATCTCAAATACCAAACGGAAGACTACAAACAAGTAAAAAACAAATATAAGCTCTAGTCCAAATCCCATGTACTTTGTACTTTTATGCTAGATTACTGCAGTAAAAATCCCATCAAGCTTTTTACAATTACAAATTACAAATCTACAGCAGTGGTGCAGACAGGAAACGGGAGATATGAACAACAAGACAGGCATATCTTTTTGTCTTTTTCGCAGTGTGTTTCCTCAGTATTCAGTATTCAGGTACTCTTGTTGCTCAATTAAACTGCCCAGCATGAGATCTTCCTTGACATGCGAACCAAGTCAAGTCAAGTCACAGTAACAAAATCCAGTCCATTTCCATTTTCTTGTACAACTTTGACCAAAATCCGCAGTGTACAATGTACAACGTACAAAGTAAAAACTAGACAAAATGTACAGACAGAAAAAGAGGAAGTGAAAAGAGAAAAGGCTCTCAGCCGCTGAGGAAATGGCGAGTAAGTTCCTTGTCTAGAGTCTTGAGTCTCAAGAACAAAATGACAAAAGAAAAAGATGCGACCAACACCATGCAAAAAGTAAAAGCCAAAACCAAAGCCAAAGCCAAAGTCAAAGTCAAACCAAGTACAAGTACAAAACATGGCGTAAAAAGTGGAAATTGGTGAAATTTTTTCCCTCAAAGTCCAAAGTCCAAATCCAAATCCAACTTCAACTTCAACTCCAATTCCAACTCCTTTTCTGGTTCTGCCTGTAGAAGAAAAAGACGTCTGTCGGACCGAGTTCACAACAAATAAATAAGTATAACCTATAAAATCCACATCCAATATCTAATACACGCGTCTTTTGCCTTTCTTCTTCCGTCTTTGTAAATACACATACATTTTTTGTACAATACAAAATACGACGTTCATGTTGAATGTCGAATGTGGATTCAAGTGGACGCGGACGTTTCTTCGTCCACGTTCTTGTGCGTGTGGATTGTGGATTGTGGAGTGTTGAGTGTTGAGTGTTGAGTGTGTGGCAAAAAAGCAAAAAGCTCTCAGACGTTCCACGTTCTACGTTTTACGTTGTGTGTTCCACGTCAATTTCTGCACGTCCGTTTAGTCCCGTTTCCTATCGCTCCCACTCACAATCACACTCACATGTACTTTAAAAGTGGCAATTTTATTGTATGTCTGTCTACCGTCTGCCGTCTACTGTCTACTGTCTACTGTCTACATGTACAATGTACATGTCTGTTTGTATTTTGTATACATGTATGGACTTTCTAGACCAAGGAAATAAATGGTAGGAAGAGAAATTCAGAGTGACTGCTTTTCTCCTCTCTTCTGTTTTACTTTCTCCAATAATACACAATACAAAATACACAATACATAGACAAATGGATAGATGCTGTATGAACGTGAACGTAAACGTGAACGAAGGATTGAGAATATTGTGTTGAACACTAAGGTCTCAAGTCTCAAGTCTCAAGAAGAGAAGAACAAGTGCAGAGTGGAAAAGAATAGAAATAGAAATAGAAAAAGTGGAGAGAGGAGAAAGTGGAAAGTTGGAGAGAAAAGAAGAACGGTTGAATGGACAAGAAAAGCTAAAGCTAAAGCCAAGCCAAATAAAAAGTGCAGTGGACTGTGTAAGAGAGAACACGTTGACTAGTTTAGTGGTGGATAATTCCTCTTTTCTCTCCTCTTCTCTCTTCTTTTCTCTCTCCTCTCTTCACTCATTGACTCATTGACTCAAGCGAGCGTGCCAAAATTAGTAAAACTCTAATTAATCTATCCCGTCTATAAAACTGGGGATGGGTATGCATTTTCCTTTGTAAAGTCCCCACTCCACAATTGACGCTACTCTTTCCGCTCTCAACATTCGAACCTCCATATTCGATATTCGATCTTCCATCTTCCATCTTCGACGGAAAAGGAAAACGGAAAGGAGTTTGGAATCAGTCAAGCAGTCAATGAGCCGACTTTAGCTTTAGCTTTCTGTTCAAAGTTGGATTTTCGAATCGGCTGACTTTCGTCTTGTTCTTGTTCTTTTTCTTCCTTTTCTTGTACAAGTAGAAAAGACATCCATCTCTGGATCTTTCAACATCTTTGTCTCATTCCTGTACATTGTACTTTGTGCATTGTACATTTTAGTAAATCATCCGAAAAAATCCAGTTTTAATTTTAATTGATTACCAAAGTGCCCTAAATTCAGTATACTTTTCCCGCTACACTTTTCATTGTTCACTGTTCACTGTTTAGTCTTCCAAATGCTTTTTAGTACTTTTTAAATGTGCAAATTCCCACTGCCGTTGTAAATGTCAGTGTCAATATTAGGATATTCAGCATAGCTGTGCTTTCAGGTTTTGTTAATGTAAATGGACGTGTTCCACTTTCCACTTTTTATTTTTTTATTTTTATTTGCATTGGCTTTTGAACTAGTATTCGGCTCACATAGTGATATGATGGAGAGGAGGAGAAAGTGACGGTGATGATGATGATGATGATGATGTGGACTTTGAAAGGTATGACCAAGACTCAAGGCTCAAGAGTCAATTTAAACCCAACGTCATCTCTCAATGTCAACTCATCCAACATTAATGTAATTTTTCCTCTCTGTCGTTCCTCTTCTGCTTCATTCCGCCAGTCACAGTCACGGAATGAAGCTTTTTTAGCTAGAATTCCATGTACATTGTACAGAGCATTACGGAATTACGGAATTACGGTTGAATTCAAAATGTGGAAATTTCATGTCCGACAACATCAGCATCAAAATCAACATCAACTTTCATTCCACAGGCAATGCCAATGCCAATGACAATGACAATGACACGAACGGACATGACACGATCCATGATACATGATACATTCCACTTGGACCTGGATGTGAAATGTGAAAGTGTGTGCAACATCAGCAGACATGAACATGAACATGAAACATGAGCAGAATAGTTGAACGACAAAGAGAAAAAAGAGGGATGTGTGCTAAATAGCTTTTATTTATTACACAATGAAATGTGAGTCCCATTATGTGACTTTTATCCTAATCACAATTAGTCCAATGAACATGAAATAAAGATGGTCTGGACTGAAGTTTGGACTGGAATAGTATGGAAAATGAAGGATGAAGGATGGAGAATGGAGAATGGCGTATGATGTTTTAGGTTGAAAATTTACTAAAGTCACACACTCTGCACATGATGTCCTATTTCCTATTTCTAGAGTCTAGAGTCTAGAGTCTAGAGTCTGGTGTTTGATGATGTCTAATGTAATTTATCTATCAGAGAGAATGAAAAAAGCTTCTCGTCATTTCATTTTCTACGTTCTACGTTCTACATTCTACATTCTACATTCTGCGTCGTAGATGGATAGATTTTTTCTAGATATTTTTCTATACATTTTATCCTTTTATTTTACTCTTCAATTGTCCCTTTTATTTTCTTTTCCATTTCCATGTGCAGCTGGAAATAAATACTCTACTAATAACTTGTGACTGATTACAAAAATGGAGTCAGATAGATATTATAGATTTATATTGAGGTTTTTTATTTTATCCCGTTTTATTTGATCGTTAATAGGATTCTTATCTTTGAATGTAGAATATAAAGTATAAAGCGGTGCCGTAAGCTTTTAGCTGTAGACTGTAGATAATTTATTTACTTGTTCAAATCGCCAGACTCAAAATTCAAAGCTCAAAACTCTGCGTAATTCACACCTTTGATTTTTGATTAGTATTTTAATAGATTTGTCATGACAAAAACTCATTTTAGATTTCAGATAGTTTTATCAGTTTACTTTTCTACATTTCTAGATTTTCTTGTTAAAATTCTTGAGAAAGTCATTTCGTTGTCACTGGTGCAGGGAAAAAGGGACTAAATTTTGTATACTTTGTTGGATTTTTTTGTCATTCTCATCCAATTCCTGTAAAATTATCCATGTGGAAGAATTTTTAGTATTTTGAGCTACTCGTTACTCGTCATTCTACCTTTTCTTATCGCTTTACACCTCATCTGTCAAGAGTCAAGAGTCAAGAGTCAAGAGTCAAAATTCACAAGTCAAGAGTCAAGATGATATGCATGAGGAAATTCAAATTCAAAGATTCCAGTTGGTTCATCACTCATCTCGTCTTTTATTCCAGATGCTTTGATTTTTATACAGAAGAAGGAAAACAAGAAAAATAGAGCGATGAGACAAAAACGGTACTTTGTACAACAATAAAAATATCAAGGAAACCCCAGAGACAATCTGGTTTCTCCATCTTTCTTTATTCAAAATTTAAGGCGGGATCCTGATTTGATCTTTATCTTTGTCTGTCTGTTTTTCTGTCTGTGTCTCTGAACTAACTGAGCTCATGCTCAAGGTATTTGATCTGGGTTGTTGGCTGTTGGCTTTTGGTTTGTAAGGTAATGCTTTGACATTATTCTCTTTGATACTTTCCCTCTAGTTTTCTACTTTTTATCCAAATAGAGAATCAGGAATCTAGAATCAGAAATCTAGAATCGAGAATCAAAAAGTAAAGAGACTTTTCCCTCTGTCCCTCTGTCTCTCGTATTGATACATACAAAGGAACTAAACTAAACTAAACCAAGTTGAAACCAACTGAACTGAATTGAACTCAACTCTTCTCAACTCTGCTCGAGTTAAGTGTGTGTTGTGGGTTGTCGTCATTTGTGTCTGTATTCTGTATGCTGTATCCTTTTCATTGATGAGCGATAATGCTTGTGAAAGTGAGTATGCTGGTTCTTCTTTCCTCTTCCTTTTCGTATGATGCTGATGATGGTGATGGTGAGCAGTGAGGTGTACTCTGGAGGAAATGAAAGCGCAAGTGAGTCGAAAGACTCCCACTCCCATTCTGACTCTCGACTTGTACGTTGTACAACCAAACCAAAGACAGCAAAAGTAAAAGCGAAAGACGAAAGACGAAAAGGACAAGGATTCAGAAGCAGGAAGTCGTCCATCATATTCTCCTTTCATCCCGCAAGAACAGCCAGGAGAAATGGGAGAAACTGGAGTAAATGTACGAGAATACGAGAACTGTTCTTATAGCTCCACAATTCCACCGAGTCCTTTGCCCATTCCCCATTTTAAGGGAATTTCAAGGAACTCATACACAAAATGTTTCTACACGACTTGCAACACATTTGCAATTTCTGAATCCTTGATTCTTCATATTCTTGATGTACACTCAAATTTCTATTCTTAGTCATCAAAATGACAATGACAATGACAATGATGATGATGATGAAAAAGGAAAAAGACAGAAGACGATGATCCACAGTTGTACCACTTGACTCTAGACTATTGACTCAAATCCTCTCCAATTCCACTGAACTTGTGTAGATGTTTCTGTTGTAGTAAAACGTGTAAGGAATATGTATGCAAATACCAGAGGATCATCATCATCCTTCTCATCGTCATTATCATAACTCACCACCTTTTTCTACAAATGTAGAAACTCTCTCCTGTCTCTTGTATATTGCGAATATATGGAAAAGTAAGTTAAAGCAAGTCATGTATCGCACATTTCCTCTGTTCTGTATCTAGTATCTACTTGTATAATATATTTGTCTATAAGCAGTATCATCATGTAGCATGTATAATATATTATGCTCTAGACTGTACTCTGTACTTTGTACTTGAAGTAACAACAAGGAAAAAGATAGGAAGAGAGAGAAGGAAAAACACTTGGAATTTGGAATTGGCTCAATTCTCAGTGCCCAATGCTTCAATGCTTCAATGCTGGATGCTGGAAGTTGAATGTTGAATGTTGAGGAAAAGAAGAGGTTATTTTGAAATATTTTCTCAGTAGACAAACAGAGTGCATCTACTACATAAATTACAGGAATCCCGACAGCCAACAGCCAACAGACAACCGACAGTTGGTTCAAGAAAATGGTGAAAGGTGAGTTCAACTTGTACGACAATGTACAATGTATATTACGCCATTTCCTACAAGTACCGAGAAATAAGACGTTCGGATGATTCTAGATTCTAGAGCTGAAGCAGAAGTTCACGCAATCCATCCCATTTCCATAAAGAGAAAGAACCAACAGACACATTCTTCCAACAACCTCCACTTATGTTAACTACGACTCCGACTGTATTCTATTCCCTTTCCTCTTTCCGCTGTGGCTGTTGGATCCTGAAGCTCCTTGTGGATTTGAATATTTGAATACATCTCTCTCTGGATCTTTCTCTTTTTCTGTGGATCATGGAAATTGATGCAATTCATGCATATTGCGCAAACAACAGAGAGCAAAGAGTCAAGAGTACACAAATGAAAAAATACAAGTTGCAGAGCAGGGCCAAAGACCAAGATGAAGCCAAGATGAAGAGGAAGAAGAATATGACATTGTCGTCGCATGGAAAATAAGGAGATGACAGAGTCACTATGCCTGGTTCTGCTTCTGGTTCTGGTAAAACTGAATGAGTGGAAACTGAAACTGAAACTGGCAGAGGCAAAACCAGAAGAAAATCACAAGATGAATGAATGAACAAGAAATCGTACAACGTTCAACTTGGAGTGGATGCGGAAAACAAGAAAAATATCGGAGACAGAATCCGGACCAGAATCAGACTCAGTGGTCCAAGAAGAGAAAAAATCCGTGATTCAAGTCAAGTGAAAGAGGAAGTGAAGGAGGAAGAAATGGAGGTTGAAAAGGCTGAGCCAAAAGGAAGGAGAGAGAACACATAGATTTGGATGTTATTAGAATTTCTGCATGAGTGGCTTCCAATTTATCGTCCTCCTCTTTTTCTTTTCAAACTATCACAACAAATATGATATGTTAGGAGTGGGCGCATTCAGAGCATTGAGCATTGAGAGTGAAGAATGAAGATGAAGAATGAAGACATGTGGTTATCGAAATCAACGGGATGCATTCCAATACAAGAACACACGAATACGAGGAATGGCCGTGGCACTGCATTTGTATTCTTCAAATTCCAATCCATTTCCTATCCACATTCGTAATACATTCGCTTGTGCTTTTGTCCATCTCCTTCGTAAATTCTCCAACAATTTTCCCACTACCAGCAGCAGTAGAAAAAGGAGAAGAAGAAAAAGGACAAGTTTCTCCTCACGTAGAAAAAGGAAGGGGGATCCAAATCTTTTTTACATTCTTTCTCTCCAAGCTACAAAAGAATGGAATGAGAGGACACAACCACAACTACAACTACAAGTACAAATATGAAGTAAATCAGCATTGACGCTCAAAGTGAAACTGGAATTTTGGAGCCACTCCACTCGGCAACCAACTGGACACTGGAAGCTGGACACTGGAAATACTTTCTCTGTCCTTTCTTTTGTGCACCCCTCCCCTTCAATAACCAAGAGCCATAATTCCATTGCATACTGATTGTCAACGACGCCATGGTCCATTTCCATCAATTACGTGGACAAGACTCACTTTGAATCCAAATCCACGGCCACAGCCACAGAAAACTTCACACACAAAAGTCCAAAGAGGAAACTTTCCACTTTTTTTCCCTCTTGCATTTTTGTCACATAGTTCCGGTTCATCAAATTCAGACTCAGACTACACACTACAAACTACAGACTACAGACTACAGATTCATGCTTGAATTGGATTGGATTGGTTTTTCTTGGTTTTCCTTGGTTTGGCTGCATCATCACTCTCACTCTCAGACTCAAACTGGCATATCGATTTTCAAAGAGTGGAGACAAAATTAGATGCTTTTTTACACTGTATTTTATGTATTTTTATAGTATTTATTTTTCACCATCCATCTTGCACTGGACTGGATTAAATATTAAATACTACCTTTTCAAATCAAATGTCAATGTTCAATTATATACTTCAGAATTTGAGCTGACCCTCGTAAAAAACTATTATTGTGTTCAATGAGAATCTAGTAAAATCTAATTGATACACTTTGTGAGATTCTAATACTATTTTGGGAGAAAATACTAGGCTATGCACAAGGCATAATTTAAAATATAAAGATCTTCATTTGCATAAAAAGTAAAAAGAGAGAATATGGACACATGTTTCTCATATCCTGGTTCATATTTCATATTTCATGTATCAAACTTGATGCATGATATTTTGTACTTTGTACTTGATATAAAAAGATTGAGCGTGTAACTTTCTGTATGTGTATCTGTTTCTGTTTCTGTATTTTGTAGATGGATATGAGGACGAGAGTATCCGTAACAATATCTACCATCTACAATTTTCAGCCAGCAAAAAATCAATATGAAACCCACAAGTGCTCCAAATCCAAATCCAAATCCAGCATCAGTTCCAGTTCCAGCTCCAGCAAAAGCTGCTCTGCTTTGCTCTGGATTTTGGATTTCAGATTCCTGATTCTTGGAAAGTTGTTACATTTCACAATTCTACAGCAAGTTGAATTCAATGCCAAATTTAAAGCCAAAACCAAGCCGATTCAACCCAAACCAAACCAAACCCGTCAACTTAAATCTGGCAGTCTACACTCTACACTCTACACACAAGTGTATGAAATCCACTACTTGTACACCAAGTTTTATTCCAAGTTCCAGGAATCATGTGAAGAAGACAAGCCTCAACTTTTCTCTCCACTCTCCACATTTCTGTCCGATGAGATTCTTTTCTGTGAACTGTCCAAAGCTGTAACTAATCCAATACTCATATTTTGCTCAACATTTGAAAGTCAGTTCTAATCCACTCTTTTCACATGTACAATGTACAAGTACATTCTACATCTTGGACACATTGATTTTTCCCATGAACGTGAACAGTGAACACTGAACAGATACTTCTGCAGATTCTTATTTAGATTCAGATTCGGATTCTGGTTTACATTCATATAGATGAAATAGACACTTTTGCAAAAAAATTGACATTTAAGCCCACTTCAACTGACTCAAGTCTGACTGTTGACAGATTTAAGAGTTTTGAGCTGCGTGGTTTTATAATACATTTATCCTTGCGGATTTTTATCTTGTGTCCGAATTCCGAATTTCGAATTTCGAGTCCATGTAAAAATGCTCCTGTTTTCTGTTTACACTTTACAGCTTTTTTCTCACAAGTCAGAGTATATAGTAAAAAGTATAAAGTATAGAGAAAAGAAAGATGCCAAAATACATCAAGATCCAGATCCGAAATCAGCAGAAGAGAGAGAGAAAGATAGATAAACTGATTCAATCTGAGATTTGATGGTTTCAACTCCATTATACTGATATTACATGAATTCGGATCATCCATCTATTTTCTCATCTGTCCGTCTTTCTGTCTGACTGCCTCACGGACACTGGGAAAGTCCAGCTTCAACCACACAAGTTCACATGCACCCAACTCTGAATTTCAGTTTGGGATAGTAATGGTGATTTTGATTCCGATTCCGATCTTTTGGACTTGGACTTGCCTCATTTTCTCTCATGTGTAAATGATGATAAAGTCGCGTGTATAAAGTATAAAATGGGAGCTGGAAAGTAACATACATGCTACACACATAAATACTTGGAGAGATAATAGATAAGAGATAAGAGACGAGGGAAATCATGGACTCGTGTTTTCTCATCCCTTCTCATTCCTTCATTTATCCATTTCTCCGTTTTTCCACTCGCGTCTACTGTCTACGCCCGAACCATATAACATTTATTAACTCTTAAAACAGGATCAGAATCAGAATCACAAACACACACATCTATGTAGAATGTAGAATCATGACAATACCGCACTGCTCTTCTTCAACCATCACGAAACATTGTGGTTGTGGTCATCCTACATACTGCATGTAATATGTAATATGGTGTGTTTAATGCAGTGTCCATTTTACTTGGACGGCGGACATTGTGTACAATAAAAATCAGCCTCAGCCTGAGATTGGACTGGATGAAAGGAAAGGGACAGGATTGAGAAAGAGGGAGATACATATCACAAATAATTGGGGAGAGGGTGAGAAAAGACATAGATTAGAATTAGTTGAGCGTTGTATAATACTTCTGCATTCTAGATCTCTGGTGTGGTTTGGTTTGGTGTGGAGTAACCGTGACAACTATCCATAAACGTATTTGTCCTCTGTCCACTCTCTACTGCCCACTATTCACTGCCCGGCATCTAATATCTAATAGCTTCCAACTCCCCTAAAATACATTTACAAGACAACAAGGAGAAAGAAGAGAGAGATATTGGACGATGAGCAATGTAAATGTGAGAGGAAAGCGTCATTTGACAAAGGTGCATTTAACAAATTCAATGGACTTGACACTGTGCTGTACTTTCCCTTGTTTTATTTTACTTTGTTTCATTTCCTCCACCTCCACTTTTTCTCAGTTTTCAAAGGGAGAGGAAGGACACACTAAGTGTAAAATGTACAATGTACAACGCACGTGTGTCTGTATGTTGTAGACTAATAGGTAGTGCAGTATATTTTAGTTGAGTTTAGTGGAGAGACGGTGGCTGTTGGATGCTGGATGCTGGATGCTGGATGTTGGCTGTTGGTGGAAGACACCCAAATGTGATGGATATTTAATGGAACATGGCAAATCCTTGGAGAGCAGGCTGAAAACATACAATGTTCAATGTTCACTGTTCACTGTTCAATGTTCGTACGAGCGTAAGTGATATAAGAGCATTTTGCGATTGCGTAAATGGTAAATGGTAAATGGTCAGGCTCTTGCACTATTACCTTTACTCTTACTCTTACTTTTACTTTTACTTCTACATGTGGCACGCTACACGCTATACATGGTACATGCTACACGATCGAGTTGGATTTTTAGCCCACTCTTTTTTCTTTTATTTTTGCCTCCTTTTCTTTTCCTGCTCCTGCTCCAGCAGTGACTTTGGCTTTGGCTTTGACTTGGAAAATTCCAAGCCGAATTCGACTTGGAGTCGGAGTTGGAGTTGGACTTTTGGAGTTGAACGGCACAGAAAGAAAAGGGAAAAGAATACGAATAAAGGTATAGAAAGAAGAAGAATTGAGTTGAATTGAGAAGAAAAAAGAATAGAGAAAAGATGTACTACACACAAAGTAAAATGAAGAGAATCAGAAGAAGATAGAGGAAAAGATACAGAGTACAGAGAGGAAAGTAAAAGACAGAAGAGGAAAAAAGGAAAAGAGAGAGAAAGAGAGAAAGCGAGTAAGTGAGTGAGTGGAGCACTGCGGGGATAAAATAGAAGCAACTCATGCTGTTATCTTTGTACCGTGTCCGTTGGGAAATGGTTAATGTGAGAGTCTGGAAATAGTGATCGATGCTTTGACGCAGAATAAGATTTGATAAAGGCCCAGATAAAGAATTGCTGACTATTTCCTACCCGAACACAGTATACAAGTATAACTACACGCTACACACACTCACACACTCACACGCATTCACTACAATGTACGAATACATGCAACCAGAGGAAACGAGAAAAAAGAAAAAGACAGAATGAAAAAAAGTCTAGTGTCTTGTGTAGCTTCACTCTTGTTCTTGCTCATCTTCTTTTTTCCCTTTTTTGTCTCCTCTTCTTCTTCTTCTTCTTCTTCTTCTTCTTCTACCTTTATCTTGTATCTTGTACATACATCTTATATCTTATATCTCATATCTTACATTTACGCAAGAGGCCGACTCGGCTTGGCTCAAAACACGCACTTACACATATACTCTATACTCAAACGCAGACGTCCTTTCCTGGACATCATCATATAAATTTCACTCCAGATTGTACTGTATTGTTCAAGTGTTCAAGATGAGGAAGGGGAAATCAAATTGTTGAAATGGTGAAAAATAGAGTCTAAATCATTACTCACTCTTTAAATTTACGCTGTACCTTTTACCGTTTACCGTTCATCATTTACCATTTACAGTTTCCCGTTCACTGTAGAAAAGCATGTACAAAATGCTTCTTCTCTTTCTTTGACTTTCCCCACTGAGAGAAATTAGGTGATAAAATCTTAATCTTGAATGACAAGCACAAAAAGATGTTGTTTCAGATACAAGAGTACAAATACCTCCCAAATAACAAAGTGTTACTTGTAAAATGCATTTTGAGCCAGATTTATATTCTGATTCTACTGATAGTCGATATTCGATATTCGATATTTGATAGTTGACAAAAGGTACAAAAGGCAACTGGCTCTAAATCCAAATGGAAACAAAAGCTTTTCATCTATCGTCACCACATCAGAAAAACTTGAGTGAAGACACAAATAGGACGACAAAGGACAGGATGGTCTTATTTTTATTCTTATTTTTAGTTTTATCCATATCTATTTTCCATTTTATTTCTCTATAAATAAATTGTACAGTCTACAGTCTACACCTTAATAAATGTATCTAGTTGATTTTTAGTTTGATTTTGAGGATTTTGTGGGGAAATGGACAAATCTGTCTGCCTGGCTGTCTGTCTTTCGGGGTTTTTTATCGCGTGACAAATTTGCATTTAGTCAAGCCATCTGTAACAATCTGAGATGATGTGAAATGTGTACAGTTCTAAGTGAGTGAATGTTTTACTATGTATTGTAACATGTACAAAATGTACAAAGTACAAGTGACGACTACGAGTAGGAGTTACGAGGATTGTGTGCAAGTGTGTTTATAGTTCATGTTTCACTCTACAAAATACTCTGTCTACTTTCTCTACTCTTTATTCTTTATTCTGTATTCTGTACTCTGTACTCTGTAAATTTCACCAGCATCTCTCTTACAATTCCTCGCACGAAAAGACATTTCCACTTTCTCCATTCTACTTTCTCCACTTTCTCCACTTTCTCTACTTTCTCTTTTCCACATTTCCATGTACATTTTCACTTTCACTTTATTTGGATACGTACAATGTACAGGAATTCATTCTGTATCAAGTATCACGATGTAGATATGCGTACATGTGTGAGCTAATAAAATGTAGAATCAACTAGATGCGCAATCTAACAGTAAGTACAAAGAACATGCACGACCATGTATTTGTTATTTGTGTTTGGCAAGAAAGTACTAGTAGTCGTAAAAATGAGAGACAAAGTGTACGTCGTGAAAGTGAGATGAAATAAAATAAAAGAGAAACAGTCATTATGCGTTATGCGTGTCCAACATATTTTTTCTACTCTTTGTTTTATTTCTCCAAAGTTTTGAACAGTGTACAGAATTAGCCTTGTACTTTTACTTGTACTTTTACTTGTAGATCTTTTCCCCAAGAAGACAAAACAATACAAACAGTACTTGTATAATACATAATACACTGGATTATTATGATTACGACTGTCGGTATTGATATTGATGTTGATACTGTGATTGTTTTTGTTCTTGTTGTTTCCATGGTGTGAGATGGGGCATATGAATATCGTTTATCATGATTAATGTTGGCACTTTTATACCCTGAAAGCTTTTCCCGCTTATTCTAAGTGAATTCTGATGCTTGGTTTCTCAATGCTGAATTCTTATTGTGGCTTCTTTCCCCGTTTGACGTCTGAATTAGAATCAGAATAAATGAACGCATGTTTCATTGTTTCATTCTATTGTTTTGTATTATTTTGTATTGTATTTATATTTATAATTTATACATTTGATTTGTACTCAATGCTAAAATAATGAAGTGATTGTTTCATCAAGCCTCAGAAATTGATACTCTCTTAATCCAGTTTATTGTGAATTTGATAAACAAAAGACAAAAGTATTTTCAAATCCACTTGGTTTCTATTACATTTTATTGTATTGTTTCATATTGTATTTATCACAAAGAACAATAGCATAATAAAACAGGGAGCATAAGTGAGGATTGACTGTTGACTGTTGACTCTTGAATTGTTTTGTTAATTAATGAGTAATGAGGTTTTGATACTTTTTAGTCGATCAAGACTCAAGAATCAAGACAAAAGAGGAAATAAATGGACATTTCCTCTTTTCTACACTGAGATCAAGAGATTTGAAATTGAATGCATCATAAATAAATAAATAAATAAACAATAAGTTCAAAAAAGGTGAAAGTATACTTTTGTTGTCTTTTTGTGAAAGTCTATTTCTATCTTTTTAATTAATAATCAATTTTCAATTTTCCTGTTTGAGTGTAAAATTTACAGTGTAAATAGTGCGAGCTTCTTCTCCGTCTTCTCCGTCAGTTTTATGTCGTCACCCTGTGAAATAAGTGCAAGGACGAGAACAAAAGGAATGACAAAGAAGAAAGAGAAAAAGAAGAAGAATGCAGGAGAAAGAAGTGACAGGAGTTACATTCCATTCCATTACATATTACATCACACAAGCTTGGAGATTGAATTGCTACTGCACTACTGCTGTTGCTGTTGCTGTATGTTCAATGTTCACATTTGAGACTTGAGAGTATAACCTTTCATTCTTCGAATGTATATTGTGTATTGTACATGGTGTTGCAGTTTGCTCTCTCTATCTGTTTCTGTTTCCCTTTCATTCTGAGTCTAATACTACTTTTGGCTCTGCTCAGTGCTCAATGTTCAAAGCTTTTGAACCGTCAAGAAATCTGACTCGTAAGCTTTAATTAAAGTCTATAGAAAAGGACGGAGAGAGGCAAGAGTCGCACATAAATCAATTACAAAGCCCATTAATCTTTTACCACGGGGCGAAACAAAACACCCAGACTAAACAAAATATCTTTTCCCAACAAGGCCGCCCTGTTCTGCTTTAGCCTGCTCTTCTCTTGCCTATTCTACTGTACTTTACTTTATTCCAGGCTCTCATTCTCTCTATTGTTCATCTTCATCTCCATCCT
The DNA here is from genome assembly GCA_019776565.1 of Sminthurinus signatus. Classification (NCBI taxonomy): domain Eukaryota; kingdom Metazoa; phylum Arthropoda; class Collembola; order Symphypleona; family Katiannidae; genus Sminthurinus; species Sminthurinus signatus. Next base: position 11,354 of record JABASP010001072.1, on the reverse strand, counting down.
CCACTTTGACTTTCCCTTCGCCTTCCTCTTCATCTTTGTCGTTGTCGTCATCCCAGTTCTAGTTCTAGTTCCATTTCCAATGAATTTCCATGTACAATGTAAGTTGCACATGAGTGTGTATAATATATAATATATACGGATACGGATGATGGTTTAGTGGTCTAATGGCTGAACGTTGGATGTTGGATGGTGGATCTCGTTTCAGTCGCATAGCCTCAAGTCCTTTTCCCGCTTTCTCCACTCCTCTTTATTACATTATGCGTATATCGTTCAAAGTACAGAGTACAAAGTACAAAGTATAAAGTATACTCTCCTTTGAAATTCTTCTCACCACTACAAATACAACTACAGCCACAATTACTGCTATGACTACCGTCAATTTCCTGGTCTGGTTGGGTTGGGTTCAGTTGGGTTTGGGGACACTGTAAAAATGTATACAAGGAATAGACGGAGCGGAAGGCAACGTATAAATTTGGATCTTAGTAAAACCAACCATTTGTTTTGGTTTGGTCTGGTTCGGTTTGGTTGGGTCCGGTTGAGAAATAGATATGTACGTGTGTTTAAAATGGAACACCCAAACTCAACTTGGCTTCACGTCCTTGATTGTGGATTGTAGATTGTAGATTGTGGTATCAAAAGAGTGAGGGCTACAATATACTATTTTGTTACATGTACATGAAGACTGAAGACGGAAGAGTACACGTATGAAAAGTTGCTAGAGAGTGAGAGAAAAATAGAGTAAAAGTCTTCTTAAAAGCCGACCACGAAAACCAAGATGAGGACGAAGAAGAAGAAGACGAGGACGAGGACGACAGCGCATACATACATACAGCGACTTGGCTCGATTGGACTAGACTTTAGACTCACTGTTCAATGCTCAAGACTCAAGTGAAGCGAAACCATCTATACGCCATGAATACAAAGACTCCTCGCTCCTTGACAAATACCCATGTGTCCTCAAAAGTTCAACATTACATTAGCCACAGAAACAGACACAGACACACCACACAAAGAGAAAGAGAAAGAGAAAGAAAAAAGGGAAAGCATATGGAAAGAAATGGAGCACGTATGCATCATACATGTGAAACCAGCCAACTAACCAACATTGTTGCTTACAGCTTCCAGGATCTATCCTCTACACTCTATACTCTGTAAATTGCACAGGATATACTCATCAAAGTATCCGTCATATGCTGTACAGTAGTGTCATGTCTGGTACATATGTAATGAAAAAAGTAAGTGAAACAGCATGAGAAATGCTATGTGCGTGCGGATGTGTATTTGTAAGTGTGAGTAAGGCTTTCATCAAACTGCGGTACATTGTATGTTATGTTCATGGTTCAGACGGCGGTCGGCCAAATACCGAGTATCGAGTACCGAGTACGTGCAAATAGCAGATACAGTAGTCTACAGATCGCCTTTACTTTATACTTTCTACTTTCTTCATTTTGCTTTCTCCACAACAGTTTTTATACTTTTGTTTTGTGACCTTTCACTCAATTTTGTACCGAGTACTGTGAGGACTTTAGACCAAATACCACATTCCAGATTCCACATTCACACTGTACACTGTACTGAGAGTTCTAAATTTTAGATTGTGGTTGATTTTACTTTGGTTTGTTCTGAGGCTTGCAATTCATCGACTCTTTAAAAGTACATAAATGTGGACATTGTCCACTGCACAGAATATAATGCTTAATTATAAATGCTCACTTTCTTTTTTCCTTCTCCAATTGTCATTTTCTTCCTTATTCTCGAAAATGAGGAGAAAGTTCTAGATTCTAGATTCTTTATTCCCTTCTGTTTTTAACAATAGGCACTCAATATTTTTACATGTGCGTGAAATCGCCACACCAGATACCAGACATCACAGAACACACAACTGAACTTTTTTTTTTATTTCATTCCACTGTATTTAATTGAAACTACAGGCTTCAGCTTCAGGTTTTTACGTTTACTTGTTTAATTGGAATATGATTACATCTACTCCTGCGGCCACAAGTACTAAGTAAGTACTAACTTGGAGTATTGCAGTTATTATTGTTCTGATATGACTTATAATTATTGTATTCAGTTTCAGTTTCAGCTTTAGGTTAGGCTCACAACTCACAATCAGTCGACATGGAAATTGGAATCGAAAATTAAAATCTATGATCCATGCTGAGAAAATTACAAAGATACTCCGTTCACTCAAACTCCTGTTCAAATTGTTCAAAACCAAACCAGAACAAAACCATGAGTATCAGAAGAATAGAAAATTTCAGAATTGAACAGAACAGAGAGAATAATAATTCATAAGAGAATTCAAAATAGTGTACAAGTTACATTGCTGCTTCTGTTCTCTGTGCTTAGTATTTAGCTTTGAGGTAAGGAGAGCTGCAATTGAATAATAATTCTCAGTCATTCATAGGAATTTGTAGCTACTAGTTAAATTACTGTTGCTCTACAATATAATACAATGTAATACAATAGAATTCAATTCAATCCAATCGAAGTACAACACCAGCAATATGGGAAATAATTTCAGTTTAGTTTTTGAGCTAGATTTTCTGATTCTGCTTCTGATATCTACATTTGTTCTGGTTGTACAGTGTAAATTTTGTTTTGTTGGGATTTTGGAATTTCCTCATGACTTGATGCACACGAGCATACACTTTGAGGACAAATACTGGTTTGGTTTAGTTTCCCTTTCCTTTTTGCCCTTTTTGTCTAAAATGTACATTGTACATTGTGCACATGTACACATCCCTAATTTTGTAATCTCTCTCCCAGCGACACTATATCATTTAACTGTGTGGAACAGTAAAAGGAAAATGGTCATCATCTCAATCTCCATTTCCATCTTCCATGTCTCCTGGCTCCAGTCTAAATTCTACATTCTACATTCCAGATTCCAGAGTCGACTGTTCAATTTATATCTACATTTTACATTTTGTCTCATGTGTCGTGTGTCATGTTCAGCAGCAGTAATTTTCCTCACAAAGAAGAATGAAACCAGTGGCAAGTTGATGCATATAAAGTATAAAGTATAAAATGTATGCATATGAATCACGAATATAAATGTGAGTGCATGATCTAATTTGTTCGATTCATGATTCTCCATCCTTTCTGCATTTCTCGACACTACACCATGAATTCAGTTTTACTTTCAGTTTCAGGAAATGTAGGAGAAAGTAGACAAAAAGTTGGTGGAAACTGCAAACTGAACTGCAGGCCACACATGATTTAACCAGTCTCTTTTGAAATCTGTCCGTACGACGTACGACGTACGATGTATGACGGGAACAGGGAACAGCGAACAAGGAACATGCATTATTATTATTATTATTATATTTTGCTCATGCTTCCGGGAATGACTGAATTCACAAGCCAAAATCACAGCCACATACCATAGCCATGGTTAACACAAGTGGAGAACAATGCAACTAATCCAGAATTCATTTAAAACATGATCATAAATTCAAACTCTAATTCTCTCTTCCTACGAATTGAATGGAATTGAATCGAGTTGAATGGAACAAGGGAGGGAGGGAGGATGGGAGGAGTAGACAGAGTTGAAACCCTGTAGAGAAATTACAGCTCTTTCACATTTCACAGAATTGCAAATGTCATCCCATGAAACATGTACAATTTACAGTGTACAGATTCTATGATATAGAATAGCATGGAAATGCAAATTTGGTACGTATGGGTGAAATACATGACGTGACATGTGTAAACGGTAAATGGCAAATGTATCATGTTCTACCAACCCAACCACCCGCATCCTAGTTTTATCTATCTTTCTATCTAAAATCTACATGTTTATAATTTAATGGTACAAAAAAGTTGTCCTCTTTTTATTTTTATTCTTGTGTGCTAACATCAAAACAATGGATTATTTTCCTCCTACTAAAGATCCTGGACTGGATCAAAGTCTGTCCCGTCAACCAAAAACTAAACCAGAAGAGCCTATGAAAACTTGATATAACGCGGAAAATCATAAACAGAAAAGTGGATAAAGAAACATAGGCTTTGTGTTTTGTGTGGTTTTCAGGTCAGGTTCAGATTCATATGGAACACACAATTTACAGGGATTTGAACTCTGCAACCTCAACCACAGGTTTTAACGAAAAAGGAAAACAAAAAGGAAAACTGAGAGGGGTGAGGTTAGTTCAGATGAGGAGCGCAAGCACATATACTAATATTGTATGCATGATATCTTCTTGATTGAGATAAATATCTTCTTGATTGAGATAAATTGTAAATAACTATTGTTTAGAGCGTTCGGCTCAAATCAATAAAACCCTGCTTGTACAGGGAACTACTACTACTACTACATTGTATGCATGAAACGCATATAAATTACGATTAAAATTTAACATATAAACTATAAATTTCTCACTGTAAAAGAGAGCTATACATTTTAAATTTTAGATTTACGTGAAACTATGTAGTATAAAGTATATAGTATTTCAAATTCCATTGGGATGAAGGAGAATGCACTCTAAGTTATAGTCAGGATTCAATATGCAAAATATACATGAATCAGTAGGAATAAACCCCCTGATTTATTTAAGCATGCACAAATTTCATACTACGGATTATTATTATAGAATGATGTATAATAATGTGACTTACCTTCATGAGAGTGGTACAAATAGATGATGCGATCCCATCCGTAGAAATGTATCGTATCAATCACAGCACGATGAAAATCCGGCCTCATACTGGTTGCATATTCTAGGGCAGAGGAGACCATCTGGACCAAACAGAAACAGAGGGAGAAAAAAATTATATTATAATTAAATTACCATTCAACCATTTCAACATTCAACCTTATTTTATTTATCCTAAAAAATAAAACAAACATAAAAGCTGTACTAGTAAAAGCTAAAATCCCAATCTAAACAGATGCAGGAAAATACTATAATAACACGTGAAATATAGCAAAAATCAAACATCAAATATTGCACGTTTATAGCTGATGGGAAAAGCTGTGTTGCTTGTCACTCACTCAAAGAACCAACAAGTCAGACAGGCAGTCCGATAGTCAGACATGAGGCAGTACAACGTCAGTGTCAGTCGTCAGTCAGGCTTTTCCCATATTTAACACTCTGATTTCCACACAGTCAGCAGTCAACATTCAATCCTCCTCCTTTTCATAGCCACAGGTACACATACACGTGTAACATGTAATATTCCTCCCATTTCCAAGTCACACGTCATGTGTTATATTATATTATATTATGCTGTACATGATGTGTGGGTGTGTATTCTAGATCCTAGATGTTACTTTTTAGACCACTTGTCCAGGAAAATAATGGAGAAATGGAGCTGCCTGGGAAAAGTGAAAGTGGAGAAAGTGGAGAAAGCGGAGAAAGTGGTGAAAGTAAAAGTGAAAGTAGGAGAATGAAAATGAGAGTGAGAGTCAGACAAAGTGTCAGAGTGAGAAAATGAAAGGCAGAGAGAGAAAAGAGATATTACATAAACTCCACACACATACACATCAACCATCAACCATCAAGTCTCACAACTCACAACAAATAGTCAATGTGTTCTGTTCTGTTCTCATCTCATCTGCTCTCTTTCGCTCTTTCCTTTTCCACACTCGACATTCTCTACTCTACATCTAGATTCTAGACTCATCTCATTTCTCTCACTTTCTCCGGTTTCCCTCTCCTGTTAACTTTCACATGTTCAAATGTTCACTAATGTGCTCCTCCACGCTTCTTCTTCCTCTTCCCCTGAATGTAGAATACAGAATTTAGAACACATTTCTCCTATACAAAATGTACATTGTCTACATGAGCTAATCCATGTTCCACGTCTCTGTATTTTGTATTGTATAACTACGAACTAGAAGTAAAAGTAAAAGCAGAAACAGAATGAGAAGTAGAGTAATGATAGTGTAACTTTCTAGCTAGCGGCTCAACATTAATAATGTATCACATCCATGAAACAAAATCCGATAATAGACTAGCTTTTCAATCGCTCATTCATCCAACATCCAACATCCAACTCGACTCTTCTCTTTGCTTCTCTTGCGTCTATGTATCTCTGGATTCTGGATGTATTTAGTTGTACTGGGCGTCTACTTTCTCCTCAACAACTTGACTCTGTATAATTTCTACTGTATCAACCAGAAACCCGACCAGACCAAACCAGACCAGACCATGTGAAGACAATTGTAAATTGTACACATGTATTTCTAGTTCTAGTATTAGTATTTTAGTATTTGTGTTTACAGAGTCTCATCCTCTTCTCACTCATTATACATTATACAGACAAGGAAGAGAAGAAGAGGAGGAGGTTGATCCAACGGACTATAAACTATAAACTACGATACAAACTACACTTTGTAGCTTACTGTTTGTTGTCGCTTTCCTTCCGCAGACTATACGAGAGACAACTCTTTCATTTGAGCCAACATTTATGTATAAAATATAACGGAGAATGGAGAATGGAGAGTGTACATAATATCTTTGTCTTGATCATCATTATTTCAGTAGCGATAAGTGGTTGAACACTAATGGGATTAACTAGGAATTATCGGCAAAAGAAATTAGAAACTTGAGTATCGAGTCTGGAGAAAGTACACGTGCACACTGTAAACTGTACACTGGATAGAGCAGAACAGAACAGAACAGAGGATTCAGCCTGGTCTTCTTGTCTATTATTCTTCTGGATTGTGGATAATGTATTATGGATTATGGATGTTGGATGTTGGATGTTGGAACTGCGGCGGAAGGAAGGAGAAAGGATGAGCCTCCAACCAACTCCACACTCTACACTTTTACAAACTTGTTTATTATTGTGTAAGAGACAGACACAGAGAGAGAGAGAGAGAGAGAGAGAGAGAGACGAGTTGAGCTGAGTTGTTGAGTTATGAGGCTGTGAGTGATACTTTGAGTTGATGTGGATATTGATGTTGATGCTCAAAGTTTGGCTCAAACTGTCATTGATAAACGATTCAGAGGTGGAGGAAGGAAATACATGTGGAGTTTCAGAGCACCGCAATGCATAGCTGCTCTAGTTCTTGCTTTAGTTTGAGTGTGCTGTCTTCTCATATGAAAATTGGATACGTGAAAGTACTTTTCACTCGCCCAACTTTTGACAATTTGTAAATTGAGCAAGTAATTTAAATTCAAATTTAAATGAGAGAGCTGTCTGTAGGAAACTATGTAATTTTGAGAGAAAATGAAGCGAAAGTAAAGAGAAAGCATGTAGAAAGTAAAGAAAAAGTACGGATAAAATAAAGAGAAAGTAAAGAAAAAGCAGGGAGAAAGTAAAGAGAAAGTAAAGAGAAAGTAAGAGAAAGCAAATACTTTCTTTTTCTATCAATATTTCACACAGCACCAAAAACTTGAATTTCATGCATAGAATCATTAACTCTGACATTCAAAAGATGGAACAAATTACTAGTATTATTATGCTTATTATAATTCGAACAATAGTAAAAAGTTGTGATTGTTTTTGTGGTTACACTTACTTTTTCAGGGAACCAGTGGGAGAGGAACGGCATCTCGAACGTGTTGGAGTAGGAGTGGAAAGTGTCAAAAGAGTCTGGACTCACCGCACCCATCATCACATAGACACCCCGAGCAAAGTGATTGCATACTGAAAGAAAATAAAAGAAAAGAACAAGTATAAGAATGAGACATTGGAATTGTATACATTGTGTGTATACAAACTTCTTATTCACTCATCACATCATGAGTCAGTCAATTATATCCAAGTGATACTTTTCCTTATTGAGTTTGAGTTTGGATTTGGAGTTTGAGAGAGGGAACATATTGGGCATCAATAAGGCTAATGATAATGATCATGATAATGGGAAAGTTTGATTACTCTCATAAGTTATGGAGCCATTACACAGCACACACTACACCTATTACACACATTACATTTCATTCATCCATCCATCCGCTCATCTATTATGGATATGGGTTCATCAAGGGATACGATTCTTCACTCCCATGGGAAAACCACATCATGTCAAACCATATCCACAACCAGAACTACAACTAGAACTAGAACCATAGATACTTTTAACTTAACTAGGTATTGACAGCTAAACCATCTGTAAGAAAATACTTGTTCCCTTTGTCAGCATAGTAGAAATACTTGTACATATAAATCGACTCACTTAATCTTTTCTACCTGTTCAAGTTGGAAAATTAGCACTAGTAACTAGAAACTAGACACGAACTGTACACTGTACATTGTACATTGTACATGTGTGAATGAATAAATTAGTAAGTTGAGCAGAGTACTCTGTCGCCTGTCTTATCGTTGTTCTTGTCTCTTGTCTCTTTTCTCATGTAACAAACTCCGCAATAAAAGCTTGTGGAATGTGGAGTAAAAAGTTTCAGACAATTAAAGATGGCAGTCGGGTCACCTAAACATCTAAAAGAAAAAGAGCAACTCTAAACTCGGGACGTGGCTATTCCGCGAATATATTATACATGATTTTATATTAGCTCCACCACTATCTAAAATGGGGAATGTCCTACCTTTTCCCATACTACATAATGCAATAAAATGTATGTGAGATGTTCATATATTATGTCGCAAGTCGGACCAACCACCAAATGGCCAAGTTTGATCTAAGAAAAGAGAATGAATTTACTTTTACTTTTACTTTCCCTCTTCACACAAGTAGAAGTAAAAGCAAAAGTAAAAGTAGAATACAATCTAAGAGAAGAGGAAACGTTAGTTTGCTGGTTTGATGTATAGTGTATAATATTGTACAAAAGATTCTTTACTGTTTACTCTTTAAGAGCTCTGGCAGCAAAGAAGTTGACTTTCATTGTACATTTTCGGTGTGTAGTATGCAGTGTGGGGTATGGAATGAAATACAGTGTGGTGTGGTGTGGCGGAGGGTACATAAAGTACATAAAGCATAAAGTAGGTAAAGTATACGTAAAGACTTTGGAGCTAAAGTCATTAGACTACATTATGAAACTTGTTCATGTTCCCCTTATTACTTCTCACGACATTTATTTACCCTCCACTCTAAAGAATAAATTTCCTTCTCAACTCCTCTTCCTCCTTCTGCAGCCATTCTCCATTCTACATTTTCTCGTCTTTTGAGGAAAAGTAAAAGTAAAAGTGAAGGCCAAACAGCCAAAGAGCCAAGTACTCACAACTTAAGTTTTAGTTTACACAGGCAAAAGTATTATGTCCACAGTCTACATGTATCCTAGCATTTTCCTACAAAGAGGCCAACTGCATTATTACATGTACAGTTTTTCACAAGAAAAGTGTCTACTGCAACGTGATAAAGAGGAAACCGGTGTGATCTGTTTCATTTACATTGTAAGCGCTGTCATCTGTCATGTTTCCCGGTATTCGGAAACAGTAAACTTTGAACTTTAAACCATCCACTTGACAGTGCAATATAAACTGTATCTAGTAGAAAAAATACAAACACCAAACATCAAAACTCGGAACAATTCTCGTTTAAAGGTGATGGTGATAGTGAAGATGAGTCCGTGACAACAAAGACATGAATATTTTGTACAACGGGTGCAAAACTTTTTATGCATGTACAATGTACAATTTACTCGTTTGATGACATGAGAAAGATATATATCTATTATCTACTATCTACACCACCTGCCTTTCAAATTTCGAATTCAAATGTACTCGTGTCATCCACTTTCTACTTTCTACTTTGATTTGGATACTCGAATAAGGAATAAAGAACAAGGAATAAGGAGTAACATTTCCCCTTGCACTTTCTCCTTGACTTTGCCATCCTCCCGTCACTTTTGGATTATATTACTTTTCAAGTTTCAAGGCAGTCAGGATGAGGATGAGAACTGAAGCTGTTGAGTAGATAGTAGATAGTAACTACAAGGGAAGAGGGAAGAGCGTTTGATATTTGATACTGTCATAGTGACACACCGCAGACACCACGAGTCAGATCTCCTCTACATTCTAGAGTCTAGAGTCTAGACTCGACATGACTTTTATGTTTTATGTACTGTGGAATGTTAACATTCACGTTCACTTTCAAAGCTCAAAACTCAAAGTGAGTGGAAACCTGAAGACACAAGACACTTTGGACTTTAGACAACATTGCAGTAACTCAAAGTGTATAGTTTTCTACGATCTCTGCTACTGCTGTTGTCTGTTTGATATACCTTGCAAACCCTTTGACCATTTCAAGTCAAGCATCAAGCAGTTTCAAACTACGAGCACACATTCATTCTAGATTCTTAAATCTAAAATCTGGAGTCTCGAATCTTGACTTTGGACGTTGGACGTTGGACGTTGAAAGATATGAGATACCTTCTTTTCACGAGCCTCCTATTACACTTTCCTTGAAATGGGATACAAAACAGATGACATGTCTGCAGAACCTTCAATGCTCAATTTTCAACCTCAATTTTAGTAAAAAATCTAATCTTTCAACAATGCTTTCTTTTTCTTTCCTCCTTTTTCACCCAGAGTAAAAAAGAAGCTAGAGGTTGAAGGAAGCTTTCCTTGTTTATTTCTATAGTAAAATTTGACTCAATTTATGCTCCTTGAACTTAATTAAGATACACAGAACATGTTTGACCATTTCCCATTTTCCCATTTTAGTGAAAGGTCATTTTGACCTTTTCATAACATTTCCTTTTTCAATATACGCGGGATACTATAAATAAAATGAGCTCTGTTTTCTGTATTCTGTATTCTGTTCTGGTGCTTGGTTAGTTGTTGATTGTTGATTGTTGGCCTTCCCATACTCTTTGTAAAGGAAAGATGCGTGATTGTTCCAGGAAAACGGAAAGAGGAAGACGGAAATGCGTGTCTAGTGCGGGAATGTGCGAGTGCCTATACTTTAAAAATACTAGTACTAAAATGTACAAGGATCCCATCAAACATAAAAGGGCACAAGCTACAAAAACAAGACATACAAGAAATTCAAGACAAAAGACAAAACAGAACAAAAAGAGTCCAAATTTCCTCTTTCCTCGTTTCCCCGTTTTCCTTTCTCTTTTCCAAATTGTAACCGTCGGCTACATAACTTTGACTTTTGAGTGTAGATTTTTATTTTATTGTATTTTGTTTCATCTCAATGACTTTGCTCCAAGCGGAATACTCACTACTCTATTCTCCAAATTTTCCCTCCTTGTTTTCTATTTCTATGTGGATTCTACTGTAGAGTACTGTTAGATTCCGCGTGCATGAAATGTGAGAAGTGAGAAAGGGAAAAAAAACTTTTTCATGTCGCAGCTCATCTCATTTCACTAGAAAAAACGCTCCCTACGGGAGCGGGTTTCGTACAATTTAGATGATGTTGAAAATGTTGATTGTTTGATTACTCTTTTTGAAGGCTGAGAATTTCGGACAAAAGAGTAAAAAAACGTGCATGTTTGATT
>JABASP010001071.1:0-34907 GCA_019776565.1 Sminthurinus signatus | reverse complement strand
AAAATTACACGTAGAATTTAATGGTAATACTCATTTTGACCTAGCGATAGGGGCAAAATTGCATACTTACTTTTGCCTCCCTCTTTAAGTAAATATTTATTCAGTTTTAAAATATTCAGTTTTACATTTCCTCGTAGTCATCAAGTGAAGAAAGTCATTTTTGATGGTTAAAAGGCGCGTGAAAAAGTCCGGCCGATAGAAAGTTTTAAAAAAAGTGTGAAAAAGTGATTTTTGTGTTTTGTTTTTAATTTTTTAAAAAAAAAGAGTTTAAAATAGTTTATATTATGTGAACATATAACAGACTTGACAATCTCTGTAAGATATAAAAAATGTTAATGTGTGTGTAGTGTGTATATTAGCATTAAAATAATGATAAATACCTATATTATAATTATTAGGATATCGAAGACAGAGCTCGAGGTGTCATGAAAGCCCGGATGCGATCATCATTATCTGCATCTTCATCGTATGGAGAAAAACCTGAAGGAAGTGGTGCTAGGTCAGGTCGAGGGCTTTCTCCCGATCGTGACCGAGAATGGGGAGACTCTGATTTAGGTAATAATTAATATAATATACACATTTTTATCAAACTACATAATATATTATGTTTATAAGTTTAAAATAATAGTTCAAAGTGAGTGCTTATAATTTATAATATACAAAATGACTTACTCTAATATCATATTTTAACAATTTAAGACAATAATAGTTTGAAGTAATACAATGTAACATGTATTTTATTTCCAGAATCAGTTTATTCCACTCAAAGTGAAAATCCAAATCGTTTAAGGTAATTTCTAATAAAATATCTTAATTTTACACATGCTAGCGATTTTTGTAAAAAAGAATTATGGGGTAAAGTAATTACAAATATTTACTACATGATTTTACTTTAGTATTTATAGTATCTTACAAAAGAAATTAATTAATAAGTTTTAAGTATCATTTCATGTAAGTTAGTTAGTTATAATAATAATAATATACATATTATGATTCCTGCATGATGCATGCCGTGTTTTAATTAATATTATGGGTGATTTCTTTTCTTTTCATAAAAAACAGATCAAAAATGTCATTATTAGATTTTTCAAATTCTCAACAATGGTCTCAAAATGTCGAGCCTTTTAATTATAAAGAAAAAGAGAGAATTTTAAATACATCCAGATCTATGCCTTTATTATTAGATGATAATACAATACGTAGTAGTAGTAGTAGTAGTAGATTTATGAAACATTCAAATAGTGTCATATTTAATTTTACACCATATTTTAAAAGTAGTTCTTCAAAAGGTAGTTTTGCACGTACTAGTAGTCCAACAGTAGCTATGGCTTTACTCTCTCCCCAGTCAATTGATAATACTGATTATGATCATGATTATTATCAACATCCTTTTCATCATCAATATCGTCCTCGTAACTCACAAGTTTTAAGTCGTCAACCTCCTAGTATTACAAGTCGATGTTGGCAAACATTTCAAAACTTCCACAAAAAGTATAATACTACAAACAATAATAATAATATTTCTTCAAATCCAACTTATCCAATTCAACCAGAAGATTTTCCTTTACACTTGGATCAATCCTCTTCATCACAACAAGAATACAAAGTGAATACAGTATATTCACAAATTCCATATGATATGAGAAACAAAACAGTGATGAAGAAAATAAGAAACAATATTAGTGAACAAGAAAGTGGAGTAACAAATTATTTGGGTGTTCGTCGTCTCAGTCAAAATATTAATGCAACAATAGAATCACTCAAAGATTTCCCAAATCAAGTTCCAGTATCAAATAAAGCTTATCGACGACTAAGTAAAGATCTTACAGCAACGATAGAAAATATTCGAGAAATTATAAATGATGTACGATCACGTTTAGTAAAATCAAAACAAATTCAAAGTGAAGATGATTCATGGAATGGTAGTATAAATGAAGATACTCTTAATTATAAAAATCCTACTACTAGTGCTACAACTAATAATAATAGTTTTAAAATAAAAGAGTCTCAAAATCAAAACCAATATGTTCAAGAAGATGATGAATACAATGATGATGATGATTACGATGATGATGTTGATGATAGTACACGACTTGTATCCACCACATGCCAAGGAAGATTAAGAAAAAATTTGGATAGAAAAAATGTTACTACTAATATCATTACATCAAGTTCATTAGAAGAAGCGGATAAAAGAAAAAGTAGAAAACATTGTCCTCAAAAAATTCGACCATTAAAACAAATTCAAGAGAAAAATAAAAGTAATACTGATGAACTTTCAAAATCTCTTACACAACAGAAAGAAACAAGTTCAGTTTATGGAACAAAACATAATACTACTCATAACAAGAGGGGGAGTATTAAAAATAAAGACAACAATACTTTCAGCCATACTGCTGGAAAGAATTCAATACCACCTATCGATGAAAATGTAGTAAAGAATGTTCTACAAAGTTTTACCACCTCAAAAACCAATAATAATAATGATGGTAAAGAGAAAACAACCCCAAAACTCCAAAGACAAAGTTCTCTTTCAGAAAAATCTAAATCATCTAGCAAGTCTGAAACGGAAGATATAGAATTAGATGGGAGTAAGCACACTATCAATAGTGGGAAAGAAGTGATTTTACAAACAAGGAGGAAAGCCAATGATACCTGTACTGATAATAGAAATAATAATCCTAGTAGTAGTAATAGTAGAACCAGTAGGAAAAATTCTAGTAACATTTCTTCATCTCGTACAAGACCCTTAAAAAATAGTTCAAAATATAAGCGTAGTAAGAGTTTTCATGGTAAAACTACATGTAAAGTAGTTATTGATGATGTTGATGATGAATATAATTTTGGTAATGATGATTTTAACCCTCAAACTAATCCTCCTTCCTGTAGTGAGTACACCATGAGACATCCAAAAAGAAGTCTGGGTACGAGAAGTTTATCATCGGAAACAGCCCCTGAAGAGAAAGCAGGTATGTGGAAATTTTTTGACACAATAGTTTTTTTTTACATTAGGAAGATATGCTTATAATAATATATTATATATAATATATGCTTCTCTAAAAATGCTCGAGTTAAATCTACATAATATATATATGTATATATATATTATACGCCCTTTACTATACTGTTCAATATATACACAGTATAGAGTATAGTATATTTGAAGCACATTATTATTGCTACATTTTGTATCTTAATATATATGTTTATAATGATTCTAATTGAGTGTATAATATTATACAATTATGTCGTGGTTTATTTTTTCTCTACTGCATAATATTATATGTTATACAGAAACTGTAAAAGTTTTGGTTATCTACTAGGAAAAACTGTTGAAATATTTTGTGCGCAAAAGTTACTGCGTACTCAGCTGTGCCAGCGAAATGAAAATTAGTTAATGACGATAAAAAAAGGGATAAAATTTTGTTATGCTAGATTATGACGAAAACTAGAAAGATTGAGGGGGGTTTTAGACGTTATGCAAATTATTATTAATTTTTTAGTTATATGGTTCATATAACGTGTCTAAACCTTATACTACCAATATACTGTACAGTAGAATTTTTTTGTTTTTACATTAATAAGTATGGATTCTAGATTTAGTAAACTAGAGTAGAGAAAGTAGATGGGGAAAATTTATGCACTTTTAGAAGACTCAGACATCTCAATCTCAGGATGTTGAGGCATGCTTGTAAATTTGCAAGTGTATAATACAAAACTTAAATTCTAAACTTGCAAAATAATAATGACTGATGACAGCAGTAGTATGTTAGTGTTGGTAATATAAGGTATGGACAATATATTAATATCATTTATTTGATGTTTCTGCTTTCGCCATAAAAAAATTTATTAGACTAAGTAGCGATCAGTATAGTATTGCAGTAGTATTTTTATGTGCATAACATACACATTCGTATAAAATATTAATGAATTTTTTGAAAGGTAAAAATGCAAAATGAACTCCAATAATAACAATAATAATTGATGTGATATTTGATTATTGAGCACAGGATTTATATCAAATACAATTTTTTTCCGTTAAATTTCCTCATACATATATTATACTTATGTATATTTTTTGTTTTGACTGTATGAGAAGGTCAAAATTTTCTACGGCCCGTATAATCAATGAAAAGTTTAACGTCATTTCTAATACTTTGGATAGAAAATAGAAATACATGTGTGTACATAGTATACTCATTTTTAAATGCATGGTGTTATTTAGTATTTCATAACAGTGGTCTTTCATTGGAATTACGATCTAAAACTTTTTTTTTAAAACAAAAATTTTTTGCTATGTATTTAATAGTACAATATTTTTCATGGAATAGCTACATTGTTATCGTTATTGTGTGATTAATTATTTTAGATGGTTCTTTGAGCGACACTGCTGTCAATAACTTGAACCCGAATAGTTTAGAAAGACAAAGAGGTCATCGAATTGCAACAGGTCCACGGCTAACGGCTGCAAATATGTCGGGCTTGAGTAAAAAATCAAATTCAACTTCACAACTTTCGGCAACTGGTACGATTATTCGGTGTAGCTTTGCATTTTTCAATCAAGCATCTAATTAATTTCAACTATGTTTTTTTTTTGCTTCTTTTCAATCTGTCACGGCTTTTTGCAATTAATATATTTAGTTTTCTAAGTTTAGTTTTAGTTTTTGTTTTTTTTGGTTAAAAAAAGAAAACTTTTCTTTATTTCACATTTAAACATTCAGTTTTTTGTATAGTAATAGTTTCATTTTTCTTTCATCTAGTAAGTAGTTATTATAACCTCTTTCTACCGTCATTTTCTAATTGTAATACAACAGTCTTATTCTCAAAGGTTAGGTATGCTATGTATGCACGCATACTAAACTTAAGTGTAGTATATAGTATAATATAGTTTAATATAAAAAGAAGGAACATAATATGAGCATTTTTTTCACCATGTAGATAGTTAATTAATGATGCAGCGTGTATTAGTAAAAAAACGTGAAAATGCCCAAATAATATTATCCAATAGCTAATAGCATTACTTTATATGGTAATGAAATAAAAATGGCACAGCATTGCACTTATATCTATCGTTAGAATACAGTTTTTACATAATTTACATAATATATTATAGCATCTCAACGCGTGCAACAACTTTAAATTCTACTAAATAAATATTATACATAATATAAGTGATACAAAATATGAATTTTGATCAGTAATATATACATATGATATATATATATATTATATATCATGCATATACATTATACATAATATTTTGATGCCTATATATTTGGTACATTTCTATCTTATTTTTATTATGATATTATGATGACTGTTGTAGCAGTTTGAATTTAAAGTTATTGGTCATTAGAGCGTATATTATATACATATTCTATATATTACATAATATAGAGCATAGCAAAACAAAAGGACGTAAACACAAAATTTCACACGTTTTTCTTTTCGTGTTTCGGGAAATAAGACTAAAATTTGTCTGGATACAACTGATAATTTTCAGATTTTAATTTTTACTGAGTAGATCCACAGATTTTTAGTTTAGATTTATTCGTCTTTCTCATGTGTGTGTAGTGTGTACATTGTACATGCGTTTGTTCGTGTGTTGAAAATTAATTAAATCTTTAAAACATTTTATACTACATAATATAT
The DNA here is from genome assembly GCA_019776565.1 of Sminthurinus signatus. Taxonomy (NCBI): domain Eukaryota; kingdom Metazoa; phylum Arthropoda; class Collembola; order Symphypleona; family Katiannidae; genus Sminthurinus; species Sminthurinus signatus. The sequence goes on along the minus strand of JABASP010001071.1, from coordinate 29,255 downwards.
ACATATGTGTTAGTCTTTTAGAAAAAAAAGTGATAACTGAGTTCGAATGTACACTGATACGTTTAAAAAAAATAATCTAACCGTTTGACCGTAATGGTCAACCGTTTGACTTTTGAAACAAAAAAATTATATCTGAAATGAAGTTTTTGAATTTTGAAATATTTACAGCCATATGCACAAAAGAAGTATGGGGTTTAAAACGCCTCTACGTGAATTTTTGGAGTTTAAAATTCAATATCGATTAAAATTGCCTTATTCTAAAAGACTCACATATATATATCATTATTATATATATTATACACTTGCGTAATATGTAATATTGTGTCGGATTAGCTTAAATAATTCTAGTACTAGTACAATACTTTAACGCTGTATACATATAGTTAGGCTTTTCAGTGTTTATTAGTATGATGCGAAATATGAAAAATATTAATTTTTTCCGTTGTTGTATGAAATAGAATATAAGTTTTTAAAAAAAAGTATTAATGATGATTCCTATTCGCATTCGAAAGAAATTTAAAAAAAAATAAGTTGAAAATGAGTATTATTCCTAATGAAAAAAAAAGCAAGTATAAAAATGTGAAAACATTCGAAACACGTGTTTAGGGCGGAAGCGAAGACTTGGCTTTGGCCGGTCAAAGGGATCAGGAATAGGTATTCACCGCTCAGAAGAAGTTTTGCCGGATGATCTAAGGCTGGCTTCTAGCCATACAGGATCTTCTATCTCTTCCGAGGATATGTCAGCCTCTCAAGATACATCGGACAGGTACATTCTTCATTCAAAAAAAGTAGACGGATTTTTAAATGATTTACTAAAAGTATGAGAGATCTGAAAAAAAAAAAACAGAAAAACAAAAAGGTATTTTAAGAGAAAAAAAAACAAACCATTTGTAATTCCTTTCCTATACCAAATTATCCTTTACATTCCTTTCAAGTGCCTTATATTGTCAAGTGCAATTTTTAGATTTTGGTAGTCAGTAATAATTATTATTGTTGTTGCTGTTGTTTATATACAATATACACAACCAGTATTATTTTTTTTAGAGTCGACTGTAAGACATAAAACAATGTGATTTAAATGACTCGAATATGACTTTGACTTGGACTTCCATTTGATCCAACTACTCAGCAGTAGCAGTTGTAATTTTATTACTGGATGTATACGGAAGGAATAATATAATATATTGTACTTCCATATCCATTAATGAAAATATATATCAAGATACATTATATTATAGTAATGTTTTTGTAGTACGCATTACCTGTCATTCGAAATTCGAATGATGATTTTTTTTTTTTAAATTTTTGTTTTTTAATAATACATTTCCTAATTTGAAATTTGAGTGTGAAAAGTTTGACTTTAGACAATATTATACAATGACAAACAAGTATAAAATTAAGAGAAAGAGAAAGAGCTGGCTCCTCCGACATTTAAACCAATATTGGAATCAACATAATGAATAATGAACCATAATTCATCTTCTGTATGGCTGATACTGGCTGATGTATCAACGCATGGATGAAAGTCAATGTCTATTTATTATCAAATTTGGACTTTGTTGTATTGAGTCGTGTTAAATATTTGTGCGTATGTATACGTACCAAAAAAAGTGTCAGACAAAGAGTACATATACACATACCTGGTATACATGGTCGGTTGGTCATCATTTTTTATTGCTAATAATATTGTAGTAAAGTACCACGTGTAAGAATAATACAATGATTATTCCTGTTTTATTGAAAATGGGTATAACTGAGAATTTACATGTGGACTTCAATTGTAAACGGTTAAACATAATATGCCTTTTTGTATAAGTTGTATTCAAAAGGGCGCAAAGGGCGAGCATATAAAATGTATTGCGTATTGAGGTATCATTACAACTGTATTGCCGTCTATGTTCTGTTTTTGCTCATCTGGTACTTGGTACTTCATGTTTTCGTATCTTTAAAAACTGATGAGTTTCTAGTTATTTTCTATATTATTATAGATTATAGAGTATCTATTGTTTTAAGAAATGTGCGTGTGTTAATGTATAGATCTAAATGTCTATCTGTGTGGCTTCAAGGACTATGAACCTCTTTTGTGAATTGTGTGTTTCAACTGAATGGGTCGTGGTGTTATTTTTGATGAATCATTCATTGTGAAATCATTTGGATTTAGATTGTAATAACATTTAGTATGATTATATGACAGATATATTATGGTAAATGATAGGAATAATAAACATGAAACTAAAATACATGTCATACTGTATAGAGTATAGAGTTACCGTTAGTATAAACAGTATAGAGGTCAGAAAATTTCCATACTTTTTACTGATAGGAATAATGTATCTACTATACAGCTACTGTGTAAAATCTGATTATTGTCTGTTTTCTTACTCTTTCTTCTTCTTTGTGTTTTTTTTTTACAGTTTCTTACTGTTTATTGCTTTTCTGTAGCGTATTTCTTTTACTTTCATTCTTTCTTAACTGTCACTTTTTATCTCTTTGTCAATTTTCTCAGTGTTTTTACATTTTATAAGTATACATGTAAAACATGAATATATTATTAAAAAAAATTGTTTTTGTAAAAGTTTATATAATGAACATATCAATAACTAAGTTTTAAAAAAAAAGAATTCGGTAAGTGAGGACTTTGTATGGTCTTTGGTGAGGTTAGACGGAGGCGGCCCAAGGCGTTTGGTCAAACAGTCTTCAAAGGAATCCACGGATGGGAGTCTCAATTCCATTTCATCAGTTTCGGGCTCAGATTCAGGCTCCACGTATATATACATATATATGAACTATTATATATTTTTTATTTTTAGCGTAATATACGTCATAATATGAATCATTTTCAAAAAGTAACTTTAGTGTATATGTACATTATACTGTTATGTACAAATATGTATAGGTATATTTCTGAGGCAGTTTTTACCATTTTGCATGATCCAATCTTTTCCCTTTCAATGTTTAGTTGATGATCCAAAGATGGGTATTAGTATTTTAGAAGGTTCTGAGATTTACTACCTGCATGCTACTATCTATTTAGAGTTTGTAAACCAGCCATAGTCACTATAATGTGTGTGCTCCTTTTATCTATGTATTTTCATACATATTTTTTGACCTCATATGCACAGTTTGTTGTTGTTGTTGTTGTTGTTGTTGTAAATAATCGATGCGTATCTCCTTATTGTACTACAAAGGCTAGAGGCTAAAGACTATCCAACAGAGTTTTCCTATATTATTTCTTGATGGGTTTCTATCCTTTAATCGATGCTACACATTTAACATGCACTCTCAAAAGTTGGAATATAAGTAGACAGCAACAATTTAGATGGGTAAAAGTAAAGTGATAAACTGACTTTTCTAAATCTATTCAGCCATTATACAATTTTAGTATAACCAATTAACCATCCGATTGAGTGAAAGTATTTCGAGTATCTTTTGTATATCCATCTTCCTTATAATTTTTTTTCTTCAACTGTAGAATGTATTTGGTGTATGAAATTTGGCACCAAAATCCAAAATGTACCGTATACAGTGGAATCTAAAATTTGAAGCATTTGAAAAAGAAAATAAGAAAAGTCTTGTTGCTGGCTTTAAACTTTGGCCTTTGTGTTTGTATAAATATATTATGCATGTCCTTTGCGTCTATGTGTATGTAAACTGATTGCTTTTCTACTCTATACGGGTGTCGAATCATCTTGTTGTTAGTTATTTATAGTTCCTGTAATTGTAAAGCTTAACCTATAATGATACATACTCTGTATATATTACATTTTATATTATTATACTTAATTTTGTACATATGTATAGTTTTGAAAGGATTTTAAAGGTCTTAAGGTAATCCTTCTGTCTAAACCTGTTACTAAAACAATTCTTCATTTAATTTCTTGAAGGGAGAGAGTTAATGCTAACATCGTCTGTTTGTTCATCATATACAACCTATAATTATCAGTTGATATGAGTGTACTTGGAATCTCAAACATTATGCTGATGATTTTAGAAATTACAAATAACCAAAATAACTGATTCGTTTCATGCTTTGCGCCTCTTACTCGTGACCATATTGGGTTAATTATTATCGTAATCGTACCTAATGACTGTACGTATTTCATCTGTGTTCTTTATTGTGTGTTTGTCTCTCTCTCTCTCTCTTAAACTAGTCTTGATGATGATTTAATATATTACAACCTTTTCCCATTTCTATACGTGTATTGAATAATAATAATAGAAATAATAATCGTAATTTTAAACCATGATATGCCGAAACAAAATTTTCTATGAATACTTATACGATAAATGATACATATATATTATATGATAAAAAACGCCATCTTTATGAAAAGAGTTTTTAATTCTTACCCTCTAAACTTTAGTGAAAGTTCCAGCTTTCACTTGGTTGATTTTAATTTGTATCTATATATTTTCTTCCATAGGGTTATTTTATTTCGTCATGTAAAATATCTTAATGTGATTGCACACTCATTCGACTATTTCTTGCAACTCTCCATATGTATACGTATATATATTTATATATTCCTCTCTTTTCTCTCTCTCTGTCTCTGTGTTTGTAAATACACAAAATGATAAAACTAATCTTTACATTTCTGACTTTGACTGCAAAGACTGACCATTTTTACCATTTATAATGTTACTTGTAATTTATAATGTATAATAATAATCATGTTATTACTTAAGTATGAAGTATGAACGTCTATTTGTTCACGCAAGCCATTTCCCCTTATCTTTAAACACATACATAATGTATCAACTACATAATGTATATTCTAATGTATACTGTATACTTACATGTATATATTATATGCATATTTATGCCCTTCTCTCTTTCTCTTTCTCTCCATTCACTTTGTTCATTTCTCAGTGTATACTGTATAAACTATGCACTGGTGTACTGATATCAATCACTAATTTGCTCATTCATCTTTTGTAAATACTTCTTTATCCTTTGACTGTGAAGTATTTTGGTACAAAAATAAGAGACGAGTGTTACAAATATACTTTCTTACTTTTCCTCTGTTTCACATTTTACCTGTATCTCGGAATGCAGAACTTATACAACTGTTAAACGTACCTATGTATAGATATAATATATATATGTGACACTTTTTACACCTTTCATTTATTTATTTTTTTTTTTTTCACTGAAACTTTTCTTGAAAAAACACACAAAAGTGTATAATATATATGTATAAACAAAATAGGTCTACTTTTTGTTTTCGTTGTTGTTGTTTTAAAACTTGAACTATTGTGGATAGAAACAATTTTTAATTTCAAATTTGCACACACTCCATTTTGTAAATTTTTGACCATCTTTGATTCCAAAATGTGAAACCTTACCATAATATATTTCCTATTTCTATATTATATACACGATACACACTATAATAGGCACTAAAGTGTTGTTATACAAATTTTTTCCCCCGATTAATCCATTGTCTATTTCCATATTCTTTTCATCATTACTTATTATATTATTTTACATTGTATATATACCCGTAGCATACATTTCTTGTCCCTTCAAATCTTGAAACCTTACCTCAAAACACCTCTTATTGAATCCCTCTTTTCGTCATTTTAGTATGATACGTATATATATGATACAGAATAATTTTGTTTGTAAATGTACATATTGCACACGTACACTGTATATAATTATGATATTATAGATTTTATTGTTTACGCTACCTGAACTCCTTTATTAAAAAGCATTTCTTGTTTCTACAGTGTATCATTCTTCTTGATTCTTGATTGATGTACATTTATGCACAATATCTACATACCTAATGTATTGTGTGTAGTATGTACAATGTACATTGTACAGTTTCCGAAGGATTTTTTTTTAAAAAAAGCACATTACACTGTAGGAAAATATTTCTAAAGTTATTTATTTCAATCATGTGTAATATGTACATATTTACGTACCCTATTTGTGTCCCCTTTTTGATATATAGTGAACACAATGATATAGTACACTTTCCATAACTTTGTGTACCTTTTTTTTGTACAGTGGTTTTCTTGTATAATATAAAAAAAATATATATATAATTTCTTTGTCTCAGAACTACAAATGAATTTCATTTCCTCTCCCTTATTTTCCAATATTTTCTCTGTCTCTCTTCCTCTAAAATTCCATCAGTATAAATGAATAAATTATCTGTATATATATATATAATATATACCTATATTCAATACCAATAGATAGTAAATTACTAGGCAGACTATCGTTATCAAATAATATGACAGTTTTTCGATTTTATACAATAATAATTAAATAATGTAACATTGTTTAAAGAACATGAACTTGATATGCACGTTTCTTTGTAAAAATAACATAGTAGCTGGGTTCCCAGATTGGGTGGAGCAGGTGATGTTACAGATTTCATTGAGGGTCTTGGTCCAGGTCAGCTGGTTGGAAGACAAGTTCTGGCATCTACAGCATTGGGTGACATACAATTAAGTCTGTGTGACCGTCGAGGGAATCTTGAAGTTGAGGTAATTAGGGCCAGAGGACTTCAAGCTAAGACTGGATCAAAGGTAACTTTCACTCACGAAGAATGTACAATTTATATTATGCATATATGCATGTATTATTTATTAAAATTCAAAATCTATAGACTTACCGAATTTCAAAAGTTAATGAAATGCTATTAGTTTCCTGATCTTTGTTTTCTCTATAAGTCAGTAACAACAATAATAATAATTTATCTTTTTATTCTATTCTCATATTAGATGACACCGGCGCCTTACGTAAAAGTTTACCTAGTAAAAGGGAAAAGATGTGTAGCAAAATCAAAAACCGGCATTGCTAGAAGAACCCTTGACCCTCTGTACCAACAGCAATTAATTTTTAGAGAGAAATATGAAGGCTGTATATTACAGGTACAACTATCTAGAACTTTTGATTTTCTACTTCAAAATAAAAGTATCTATGCAAAGATGTATAAAACTAATGTATGTCAATTATTCTGAAAAATGTTAATCCACCTAGGTGACTGTATGGGGTGATTATGGAAGGATAGAGGGAAAGAAAGTCTTCATGGGAGTAGCTCAGATTATGCTTGATGATTTAGACTTGTCAAATATTGTTATTGGATGGTACAAGTTATTTGGGACGTCAACTCTGGTATGCATTTTTTCAATTTTTTGTTAAAAATTTATTTGTTGTGTTTATGTTTAAATGATAAATGGGTGTTGAAGCAATGTTTATCACACAGCTTTTGTTTGCTTGCTTTTTTTCACACAATGTACCCTTAAAAAATATATTGTATCAAGTATTATGATTTGTCTTTTACTTGTAATATATAATATATGTAATGCGTAGTAAATATTAGTCTGGTGTGTTAATTTTTTAATGTTAATCGCTGATTACATATTATAGTGACCTGTATATTATGTGTGTATTGTGTATACATAATATATTATATATTATTAGAAAACATTTGCTGTTATTGTATCCAATTTTCGTTTTGTTATTCATTAAGTGTAACAATTTCTACAAACCTAATTTTTGACTTTTCGTCATTCGTTTTTTTTTTTTCGTTTTTTGTTTGTACTGTTCATGTAAGATATGCGTTTTGTGATTGTCGAAATATGAAAGCTAACGTGTAAAATTATTGTTTTATTTTCTTTTTTCCATTTCCTCTTTGTTTAAAGGTGTAAAGCCAGAAGTCGCTGTTGGTGTTGTTGTGATACTGAGAAAATTCACTGCTAAATCGTAATAAATAATCACATTAATCTGTACTCATTATATTTATGATGAAGATTCCACTCTGACAAATATCAACTTCTTCTTCTTCATCTTCATCGACAACAACAACAGCCTGTGATGTTTCAAAGTATATCCAAAATTAATGGTCGATGACTCAAAATGGAGGGACAACCCACATGCGGCATTACAACTGCTCATAGGATATCTATGGTACTAATGATGATGGATGATGACCACTGCTACTACATTAAAGCTGCTCTTGTAAGACTCTTTGAAAATAAATATGTAAATAATTTCCAGAGATTCCAGTGATTAAAAACGATACAAAACTATAGGTGTAATATTATAAGTAATGTAAAATACTACAGTAGATTCGATTGCACTCGTAAATCGTTATAATTATTATTAGTATTTTATTATTATAAAATTGAGTAAAATATTATAGTTATGAGAGATAGTACATATTATTCTATCCACAAAATTATTATTATTATTAATGTAAATTGAAAAGTCAGTTTTTCGCATTATAATACGGTTATAAACAAGGAAACAAAATTCAATATTTCACTTCCGTGAACAGGAATTCACACTTGCAAATATATTTACAGTAGTTGATATATATGTATATATATATATCACTCTTTTAAGTACCCGTAATCAGAGTATATATTATATTATAAAATGCAAATGCGATTAATAATCTATATTATACTACTATCCATTAAGTTATAAACCAACTTTGCTTGGAAAACAGAATTTTGTATATACATACATACATATTATAATATGGTCTTGGTCCTATTAAGTCCTTAAACAAATGACCTGTGACCCGTTACCTGATTAGGATTTTAATACGCTCGTAATCAAGTTTTTAGTTTTCCATTTTCGCTTAATGTATGCATACATATTATGATGTGTTATAGGTAGTATAATATATACTTCACATTGTACACAAATACGCTTACTAAGGAAAATTATGAAACACTAAATATATATAAAAAAATATAATATATTATATATACACACTACACACGCATAATCATTTTAGCAAGACTATCATGCATATTATTATACTTGACAAATTTCTTTCTGAGAAAGTACTATTTATGTATTATGTATTACATACGTCATTGATGAGAATACTTTGCGTATACTATAAATTAATCTTCAAAATTTTACAACTAGTTAATAATATATTATTATGAAACAATATCTGGTATCTGATATAAATTCATCTAATAACTAGTAATCACCACTATAATAATATGACTACAAATCCGAACAACAGTAAGACGAAAATAAGAGTATCAAGTATCAAAAATTATACGACCATGAAACTTTTTGGTATACAATATTGTATTCCTATGTATAGCGTATAGATTTATTCAACTGGACAATGGAAAGAACCCATATGCAATCTTTTTATGCAGGAATCATAATTATAATTAAAATTGAACATAAGGTCAAATGCATATTATATAGTCAATCATGTCTACATATGTGTACAACAAATTAAAACCCTTTTAATTTACGATAACATAAAATGCAGCAAAAAAAATCATTCATTCAACCATTCAAAGGAAATGTGGTAGAAGATTGAGGAAAGAAGAAGTTAAAAAGTATATATATTATATATATAGGCACAAAACGTCAAAATTAAAATCTGACAACATAATCAAAACTAAAAAACAAATGAGGAGAGAAAACTAGCAATCATAATATCAAACTATATAGAATGGAATAACACTTTTTAAAAAGTCAGAGTATTAAATGTATACATGTATATATATGATATACGAATCTATCTCTATATATGTAATGAGTAATGAGATACAGTGTAATGTAATAACAATAAACAGGGCACATGGAACAATATGTAAAATGATGATTGTTAATACATTACTATACATGTATATATATATATATATATATATATATATATATATATGTAATGTGTATTATTACCGAAGGAAAAAGAAAGGGCTTCTCAATAAAATGTGTATAATAATACAACAACGTATTCTGCACACATATTATTATTATTATATCAACAAATATTTACAAAGAGAAAAAAAAAGAACCAAAACAAAATTATCAATTAGCACTTATAAAGATTGTACGATATTATAATATAATAATTATATAATAATATTATATATTATGCTCTAGTACATACATAACAAAACAATAGTGACAATGAAAATACACAAATCCACATTACAAAATACATGTTATGTTTTATGAGTATATAATAATGAAGATGGATAGTAATAATAATAATACTAACTATTATTATTGTAATTATTACTAAAATAAAATACAAGCAGTGTGGTATATTGCAGAATTTGCCTAGATTTATATTCTACTAATTACATAGATTGTACCTATAATATATTATATACGAATAAATAATATATTATACAATTACGGGGCATAACAAAAACTCTCTAAGACAAGCAAAAATAGAACGTATAATATAGTGTACTGCATATATTTAATGAAGAAAAAAAAAGTATGTGAGGAGATTATAATTCTTGTTATTAAAAAAAAAAGGAACTTCCAGAAAAAAAATTCAAGTATATAGTTACAAGTGCAAGGTGAAAGCAGGTGAAAGCATGGTAAAAGTTTGTTTAAAGGTGAAATATAATGTAAAAAACACGTTTTGGGGCAGCAGGCAGCCTATTTGTTGAACACATATACATTGCAAACGACAACGCAACAAAAACAATATAAAACAATACTTGTATTGTTTTGAGTTGATTGTTAAATAAATAACAACCATATTTATACATTTGGTCGTTCTTTTTATCTACACTTTAGGTGATTATCATATATCATGAGTTTTATCAAAACAGAGATAATAATGATAATTGATAATAGAGTGATTTTATTCAGTTAATGATCATACGAATAATCATGTAGAAAATTAAAGTTGTATTGTATAATTTTCAAATATTACCAAATATATGCTGTGGTTAGACAAAGAAGATGCATGTGTGTGTATGTAATATTCATACGCATAGCTAGGTACTATCGAGTTCAGGCAAAAATGTTTCATCTTTTATTCACCTTATACTTGGTGATATTTAATCAAGTTCAGTAATATATAATATATTATACAGAAATGTCTATTTACACATGATAATACATGCGATAGGAAAAACGTGGTGCTGATTTTAATTGACTTATTACTCAAGTGGAAATGAAATATATCATGAGAGTATACTATATTATATATATTATGTAAATATGTAATGAAATAGGTGAGGAAGCCCTTTTATTTTGACATTACTTCTTCATTCTGTTTTTTTGTTATAATATACGGGTGGAGAAAACTGAAGACGCATATGAATGACTCACGTTAGTATTATACAATCAAATGAATATAAATAGTATTATTATCTCATCCTATTTACAATAATAGAACTGATTCTGTAAGTAGCACTGAAAAAGTCAGCATTGTATTATATATTATACATATGTACATACAAAATAACGTGGTGACGCTTGTAATTTGGTTTAAAACCTCAGGCTCATTAATTAATGTCTTATATTAAAGTTACCCGTTTTTCAGTAATGATTTTTATTCAGTAGATACACAAACAATCATAAATAATTCAAGATGAAAAACAAAGGGGAAATGAGAAATCAATTCACATACTATCTCAGTATATATGCAAAGAAAGTGTATAGTGCTTTCATTGTACTTTTAAACTTAGGGTATATTATATACATTTAATCTAGATATGGAAAATTCAAATCATGCCCAGTGTAGGTCTTTTTCAGTCAAGTGACTTTTTAATTGCACTATTCGTTACATATAGCGTTTTACATAGCCCATCGTTTTTATGGATGAGGTTTATCAGTTTTTTTTAAACATGTTAATATTGAAATGAAATGAAGCAATTGTTGTAAAACCAAAAATACAGAGTATACATAATATATGTCTTCTAGATATTTGAAACCCTGGAGTGCTGACTAATAACGATAACGAAGAACTTGCTTAGAAACTCTTGTTTTCTTACTCTGTACACAAATAAAATCAGAATTCCAATTTCACAAACTTTCTCTTCGTTTTTTTACTTTCTCCATTTGAATCTATACTTAAACACCAAAAAGTTCCTACCTCTTGTATCTTTGTAGGAAAAAAACTTTCGTAAAACTGACCTTATATAGGAATGTACAATGTACATATGTATTTCCAAAATACTACAATAGGATATCAATCTGGAAATTTCAGCTGCTAGCTCAGTAATTTTTCCATGTGAAGAATTCGAGTAGATTTGCCCTACATTTATTTATTATAAACATTTTGTCAATTTTTTCTACCTGGATCAACCAGGTGTATAAGTACATATAGTTTCTTAATTTTAAAATTCGGGTGCATAGTATATTCAATGGATACATTCTAAAGTACAAGATTATAAAAGAGACTTCAGGGGTTATCTGTCGAAGAATTCATATTTATGTATACATGTATATAAATATACGTACATTGCAGCTGCGTCAAAGTAAATTCAAATGACGAACATATAATATAGTATTTGAAAGCAAATTATATTATTAACTATTGTGTATGCATAAGAAATATGTGAATACTACTAAGAAATAATATATATATGTTACTTGTGTATAACATATTATAATCTACTGTATACCTTATACACAATCATGTAAGTATACAACCATGATTTATATAGGCTAGCAAAGTTTTTTGAGAGATAAAAAACCGAGACCACAAGTTAGAAGTATAAGAAAGATTTTTATTACGTAAATAAGGAACTGTATTATTACCACTAAAAGTAAATGTATATAATAAATTATCTATAAATTATTTATAGCGAAGCGTAAACTAGTAATTTTAATGTCATTACCAAAAATGTATCAATAAAAAACTGCATATTTCGTATATAAAAAAATCATTATCCATACGTATGCATATTATATACATAATATATTAAACTAAAATGTTGTCTAACTAATAACATAGTTTTATGTAAGGATATACTATACTGTTATTACTATACATTATATATTATTTAGCTGTAATATAAATTATATATTATGTAGATAAATAAATGCTAAAAAACGATTACCGATTGAAACGAAAAAAAAAACGGAAACGGAATAATACAAATAACACGGAAAAACATAAAAGCTATACATAGTAATAATATAAAGTATTTAAAATACCTATACCAATAATTATAACGTGTACATATTACTATATACTACTCTGTGTACTTGTAATTGTATTATTACTTTTCTTGTAAATAAGTAATCAAATAACTAAATAAATAATGATATGATAATAAATGTAAGTAAAAGTTATTACATATGTACATATATATATATATGATTGTATGTAATTTGTAGGTTTTGTAAAAAAAAAAAAATAATCCAGAATAAAAATGAATTTTTCCTCAATTGAAAGGCAAAAATTATAAGCAATTATTATTTAAAAAAATAAATAAAACAGAATGTTATTATGAAAAATAAAGCTTGCTTTTATGAGTATGCATTCATTTCAGATTTTCTGAAAATTTTCATATTGCATGGTTATAAATGTGTGTACACACATCTCACCTGTCCTGGTGTAAGCATTTAGGTTTTATGTGTACATCTATTACATACTAAGTGATTACCTAGCCTGAAATACCTTGTGTTTACTCCACATTTGCAGCATCGCCTTAGTATTTTAGCTTATGGGATGAATCATTTGAAGATAATACATAATACAGTTTCAACTGGTGGCATGTACTTTGTCGCTATGAGAAAGGGGAATGGAAAGCTAACGAATGATGGGACTGAGACAAAGAGAAAGTCAGGTGAAAGCATTGTTTTTTTTAACTTGCCGTTGATTTCTGCACCAAGCTTTTGTTTTATTTTCACCATAGCTGTAATATATATTAATTAAATGTTATATTATATGTATTTGATAATTTGTATACGTATTATTTATAAAACGACGATATAGTTTTTTATATATATATTTATTGAGTATTCCTACACACACTGTAGGAATTATTACATTACACGTGTATGTGTGTACATGTAAGTATGTACTCATAATCATTTAATTTCGATTAAAATGAATTTAATCTCGGAATACAGAATATGTTTCATACTGTTCGTGTTCATAATATATAATAGTAACTATACATATAATATATAGATATTCTTTTCATTTGCATTTTCATGATACATGATAAAAGAATTCAGAATTTCCCGTTGTTACATCATATAATATATGAATTGCATTTATGTTTTTTGTCAATTATTGAACAAAAGAATTTTATTTTTTTTTGTTTGATACATAAAAAATAAAAATAATGAATTTTCCTATTACAGGGGAACTACTGTTCTACATAAATATATAGATAGATAGATATAATATATGTTTTATAATACAGGTGAGAGGCTCAGACTATGTGTATTAAGTTTAGGTATACATGTGTGTATAATACATATACATATATATATTTATATCTTTTATATATTAATTATGCATCCATGTACATCGTTTTATTGTTAGTTTTTGTAGTAGTGTGTATGGATTCATACACATCATAATAGAATAATTTATAATATGTTGTAGAGATTAACTTTTATATTATTATACGATATATTATGCATAATACATTATATAGAAATAGAATCAAAATAACCTTAACAGATGTATATATTATATCCATATATGTTTCTTTCTTTCTCTCTTGTCTGCTTTCTTTCTTTAAACTAAAACTTTCATAATACATCATGTTATCAGTAATAACTATAGTTTTTATTTGTCAATCATATCATATGTGTCGTTTTTATATACCATTTAAACATTTTATCATGTACTTAGTACTTATATATATATATATATATATACTTGCACCTTTTTTTCTGTTTCCAAAATATTATATCATATGTATAGTTATGAGAGAGCTTTCAAAAATTAAACATTTTAGGTAAATATATCTATCATTGTTTTTTAAAGGTCACACATATATATATTCCTTCATATGTATAATGATAACAATGCAGATAGCTCGCTTGCCTATATTAGATATAGTTAATAATAATTACATGTTTTTCAATTTATATGACTAATTCGTAAATCGTAAATATATGGATAACATAATGTATAAACAACAGTTTTAACAATAGAAAAACATAATACCTACACTTAATGCGTCGTATTTTTTAGTTTAATATGCAATGCATATAATATAATAATAAAATATTAAATATAGTGTCTATCAAAGTATTACGTTGTGTATTGTACATGTACTGTACATATAATATTCAGTACACATAAAATCAATACGTAATCAATACTTAATCGGAATGCATAATACACAAAGTGCAAACTATTTACACGCATATCTCTGTTGCTCCGTGACGAGTCACGCGACAACACTCAAATTCTGCTAGAGTAAAACACACAATACTTTCTCTCCTACTTTCACATCACCGACGTTTTTTTCTTTCCTTGTTGTCTACACTTCTATAGATAGTTTAGATCTATTGATATTTTGCAGATTTTGGTGCACATAAATACATCATATATGTGCTTGCCTATCTATTACAGCTGTGTACTGGTTACTGGTTATACTGATCAACGAAAACATGAAATGGGATATTACGCTTGAAAATACTTCATAATTTTTGAAATTTATGTAGGACATTCGGGTTTACTCTGGTTCATGGTTCACTGATAAAATGAGATACTGTTTAGTTTTTACAAGGTACTTACTGTATTGTATATTAGAATACATAAACTTGTAGAGAGAAGATGGTTGAGTTCTCGTTGATTGTTTTAAATTAACTCATATCTAGTTTTAAAGGACACCTGTATGTACACTGTAGTAAACACATTTATAATGTCCACTGTGATAGTAAAAAGAATATTTTAAAATACACTTAAGTACAGTAAAGATATTATATTATACATTCTAACATTTTGATCGTATAAGTAAGATTGCATTAAGTTTTTAAAGATTAGCTGTCATATTGTTTGTTTTTTTGGTTCATTTGATTTGATTGTGAATGAGTGAGAGGTTTGATTTTGTGTTTGATTATGTATAATTTTATACATTTTTAAATAGGTATATATAATATATATATTTTTTCTCTCTCTAATAGTGTTCATTCCCTATTTATACATACTGACTTTAGCATGTCTTGTTAGACCTTTTTCGTACATACATATATCATATATATGTAAATATCAGATGAGTGCCAAGATACGCCAAGTCTGAGTCCATATTATAATAACAAGAGTATACTTTTTTTTCTACACATTAAAATTTTAATGTGGAGAATAAGAATTTAGAAGCTCAGAAGAACTCGTCTGTCATTTACGTCGATGACAAAAAGAAGGTCAGAAAGGTACATGCATAATACAAATTATATAATATAATATAAAATATAATGCATATAATGCGATGTAATTATATTTGATTTATGTTTCATAAGTTTTTTCGTTCAGCTTGTAAGTAAAAGTTTAAGGTTTAAGGTTTTCCGGCGGGTCCTCTTTTTTCTTCTTCCTGTACTCTTGTAAATATATATTTACATAGGTCATATGTATATATTATGATTTATAGCTTTATAATATAATTTTGTTTTCTGCCTATACACATGTATAATCTATAATCTGTTTATGTTATTGGTTTTCCTTAAATTTTTAGATGAACTCAAACTTATGTGCCGCTACAAGTAAAAGTACAAGTCCAATGATGCCCATGACGATCATCATTTTCATGTTTTCCAACCAGAATTTATTTTTCAATTTCCCAGCTTGTTTTTCAAACTGAGAGGCACCTTGCTGTAATAAAAACATATAAAGAGGATTTAAATACATTTTTTGTTACCTATCAACTTTTTATTTCAATTTTTATAATGTCCAGAACATCAAAAGTACAAAAAGCTTAAAAAAAACAAGTCTATTGGTGTCTGTGATTTGTGATTTTCACCTGTAAAGCGTCTGCTCTATCGTCCAGTTCACTGAGTTTGCTATCTCGCTCAAGAACTTTTTCTACATTAGTCCTCATTATATCCACTACTTCGTCCACCTGTGAACCAGAACCAGATTAGTTAGTTAGAAATTAGAATCAGTATACTTTTATGTGCAGGGAAAACTTAGTTCCTGTTCCATGTTTGTCGTTTGTCTCTCGTTTTCTGACTTGTGACTGACCTGGGCTTGAGTTTGTTGAAGTCGTCTTTGAGCTGCAATTTGTTGAGGTGTACGTGGACCACCCACAATACCACTATTTTCACCGTCCCCTCCTTCTCCGGCACCTCCTGGGGCAAGTCCTGCATTTGGGGCTGCCATTTTTCAATACTATTTCTAAACAAAAAATGTATGCATACACATTATCAAATTAATATATTATTTGATATTAGAAGGAAAGGAAAGACAATAAATCTTTTTTAAATGAACGAAGGTAAAAGCACTTACGGTTCTACAAGTGTACAAATTATTTGAAGTTCTTTCAAGTATTCTTCCTCTGTGTGTGTACTTTTCACTCCATTTAATTCCGCCTCAGCAAAATAGTTCTAAATACATTTAAAAACCACTATCAATTCTACATGATTTTAAATCATCGTTTATCATTTTTTTATTTTTACATTACTAGGTATATTATTGAATTCTCGAGACTTGAGAAATCTAAAATTACTAAATTAAGATAGAAACACAAAACAATATTAAATAGAAATACACTGAGCTTGAGCATTTGTAAGTTGAAACGACAAAACCCCCATTCTTATCGATTATATATCTTCAGTTTCAGATTAAAAATATAGACAAATGAAATTCCATGCCTTCCAAATTGTACACAAAGTGTGCATATGTACATATTACATATAGAGTTTCTCATTTGTAAGTCTCAAAATGTCTTTTAGTAAAAGTATTCTGTTGAGAATGACGAGTGACACACGAGTACCATGTCACATTTTATGATGAATATCTATACATGGTGGAGTTTAAAACCAGAACGAAGTACATAGTAAATCTTGCAATTTGAAATGTACTTCTTTGTCATATTGAAGGAGCATTTTTCTGTACCTAAACCATCTATAGAATTATTCAAGAAATTTAAAGTTTTTCTAAAATGTAGTTTAAAAATCCTGTCAAGATGGGTACTTTTCTCTTTACTTGTTCCCTTTATGTGGGTGTTGAGTGTATAATGAGAGGTGAGGGTAAGTAAAATAGATTGAATAAATGAAATCTCCGGCATTGGGATTTGACTCCACTTGTCATGTTGTTGTTGTTATTCATTGTGTGATGAGAGATGAGAGTGTAAGAAGGTAGTGTCCTTTTACTTTTTAATCCTATTAGCTAGGATGATTAAATAGAATTTTCTGTATTAAATATATACATAACTAAAAACTAAATGTGTATACTTTCGTGGGATGTGATATCAGGATTCATGCACAATGTACACTGTACACTGCATGGGTGCTCTTTCTTCTTTCTTCACGTCGTCGCACACCACCATACACTCTACACTAGATCCCTGAAAAACTGAACTGATACTAATACAGAAGACGTATAGCAAACTCAGGATGTTTCGTGTATATTATTTACAATGTATAAATAAAAAATAAATTTGACTATGCAACTAAACAACGTTAAATAATAAATACTCCACTATTCTCTTTATAATAAGCCTGAGACTTAGAAAATGTGGAAGCAAAAAAGGGAAAAGTGAGAAGGAGAAATGTGAATAATTTTCTGGCAAACTTAACAGTACCTACATGAACGTACATATATATGTATGTATTTATGCACACTTTGTACGTCTTTTCTTATTTTGTCGTATGTGCAAATATTTAGATATAGCTATTGTAGTTGTTGTTTCTATGATCTTTTTATTGTAATTCACAGTGATTTGGCTAGCTCGGTTGACAATCAAGGTTCACTCAAGTCTCCAACTCGTACATTTGTATTTTGTATACATGGAAAAAACAAAATCCAAAAGACACTCACCCATAAAACTAGAACCGCAAAATCCTATTTATGAAACCCACCAAAATGTAAAAATGTAACTTGGTTGGGTTATTCCTCTCAATTTTTTTTTCACCAAACACTTGAGTAGAATTAATTTTTATTTAGTTCACATAAAGGACACTAAAAGAGAGGATTTTTGAATTGACAATTTCTAAAATCTTGTTGATTTTTCAATGGGGGTTACAAAGTTGAAATTGTGGGGAGAGGCACAGTGGTTTGGCTTGTAGAGTTGAAATGCGGATAGTATTGCGGAGATTTCGGAGCAGTTCGTAGAACGGAGGACGAACAGAGAGAGAGAGAGAGAGAGAAAATAGGAGTACGAGAGAATGGGAACGAACTCAAACGAAACGAGAAAGTCGGAGGGGAGACGGTGCAAAAGGATGGTGAAAGTAAGTAAGTAAGAAAGAGAGAGAAAGTAGAAAGCATACAAACACACACACACACACGTAAGTACGTACTACATACAACATACAATACAGAGACACATACTTATATCCATTATGCATTACATATCATATCATATATGTAGCATGAGAAAGAACAAGAGAACCCCAATTCATTCAGCCTTTCCCCTTAAAAAAAGCTATACTCATCGATCCCCAAGTACAAAATATACACTACTGGCATATATAATTTAATATACAGTATAATGATACATGATACATGATGTAGTATGAAAACTCTTGTAGATTTTCAACTTATTAGATTGGATATACATACATACATCATACATCCAAAATCCAAATATACAAATGGTACAAAAACATATGTTAAATACACAAAGCAGTCTCTTGAAATTTCTTCATCTCACCAGTTTACTAATGTAAATAATATTATTACACGGCATGTACCTCTGTGAAATGTACATTCAATATAGTACAGACTGTACAATGTACAGTGTGCAGTGTGCAGTGTACAGACGTCTTCATCTTTGTTCTTTGACCCGCTCTGTCTGTAGTCTGTAGGCTGTACATTTATCTAGTATTTACATTATACATTATACACAAAAGTATAATGTATCTATTTCCAATCTTTTCCTTTCACTCACTCATTCACTCAGTCGCTAACTTTTACTTACTCATTCCTTTTCTTTTTCTTCCAACTTCTCTAACATATCTACTGTCTATACTGTCTACCATATTATTCTTGTTAGTCCCCTTTTCTATTTCTTGGAAATGTAAGTAGCAACTTATTTTTACTCTGTCCTTTGTACTCTTGTCCCACTGTGAGTGTCTGGATTCTGAAATTTGAAATCCGTA
Organism: Sminthurinus signatus; assembly: GCA_019776565.1. NCBI lineage: Eukaryota > Metazoa > Arthropoda > Collembola > Symphypleona > Katiannidae > Sminthurinus > Sminthurinus signatus. The sequence continues at coordinate 9,277 of JABASP010001071.1, read as the reverse complement.
GTACGTTTTTACTCTTAACCATTTTCACAGATCCTCATTCTAATTCCATACTTTTTACTTGTACAAGTAATGTAAATCTTGTACTTATGATGAAAATTGTGTGACTGAAAAATCAGCAGAAAAAATATCTAAAGATATATAACATAAAACCGGTATAATATGTACCTAATACCTAACACAATAATATTATTGTGCTTACAAAGTTATACAGCAGCATCTTTCCATGTTTTTGTTTATTGTAACTTATTTACTTTTTATTTCTTTTCGTTTTCCTGTATAACTACTTTACTAGTATCTAGTATGCGCTTTTATGTTCAACTGAACAGTCTGTAATCTGTAATGTATTGCATATATCTACGTAGATCTACATTTTATATATGTATACAAAGTTACTTACATATATATACCTAAGTAATTTGTATGTAATTTGTAGTTAAACCTTCTTTTCCCTCTATATTATATTATAGCCTATAAGCTTAGGAATAAAACCAAATGAAAAGACATCCAGTGACAAATCTAGAAATACATATATAATATATACTATGTCTTTTAAGTAAAAGGTGAAAGAAAGGGACAGAAACTTTTGTCGATTAACCCTTTTGTACTTTCTTTGTGTATGAATTTTATATTCTCTCTTGTAAACGTAAATGGATAATTTATAATGTATAATACATTGCACCTTTTTTTTTACTAGTGTTGTCACCTCTTACTTGTTCTTGTTGGGGCTTATTACCTTTTGTGTTTTTTCGAAGAAGGAAAAGATTATAATTTTTGTTTTGTTACATTATACACTACTTCTAGTGACAACAGAGTTCATGATTTACCATTAATCTATAGAATAAATGTATACTGGATACATGTAATATACTGGTACGTGCTACGAATGATATTATTAATGATATTATTTCTTGCCGGTATATGAAAATATACTTTTTCCTTTTTACATCTATACTATTATTTGGTTTTGTAGTGAGTGGAATAGTAAAATATCATAGATACATATTATATACGTACGATATAGGATGTTTGAAAATATTTTGAAACATTTTACTTTAGTGTTTAGAATAGAACCAGTATGGAGTATGGTGTATGGTACATGTACCATAATGAATGAGTGTAACGATTTTGCAGAAGGATGCATACATATTATATATATGAATGTATGACATGCTTATGTATATTGTATAGTGTATGTTCAAATTGTTTTGTATATTGTTTAGAAATAATACTGTTGCACCTATACAGGTATACAGTAAAAAAGGATGATAACATATAATAATAAAAGCATTTCTCCAGTTATATAGATGAATTTATGTATGTATATACATAAATGTGTATAGACAGATATGCATGTATAATGTATATATATTTTGACGATTGTGAAAGCAGAGAGTGCGGCAAGCAGAAATTCTATGTACTATGTACACAGTATACAGAGAGTGAACTTTCATCTTGTGTACATCATACTATGTAGTATGTAGTACTTTTGTAAAGAGAGTGGAATAAAGAGATGAAGCAAGAAGCAAGACAAGCAGAATTATTTATTCACAAGTTACCCACGCGTTAATCTTTCACCAGTAACCAGTAATATGCAAGTAATATGAAGTTTTGTCAGTTTGTACATTGTACACCTTATACAGTTTCCGTGTATATATATCTAATTGTTTACCTACATATATAGCACGGTGTACATTGTACATAAATGTGATACACAATACAAGAGTACATAATGTATAATATATCCATGATTTTGTATGTGCTGTGATGCTGTGATACTGATACTTTTTATTCTACCTATATACTAACTATATTACGAAAACATATAACATACATATACAAAATATTATACCTACATCCTCCTTTTACCTGCAGTCTGCAGTACATTTCAAAGTGTAATATATTACAAATTATGGCAAATAACAGCGTTTTCCTTTCCTATGTACTATGAACAGTAATACGTATTTTTATGGATAAGCAAAACATTATGCTGTTAAAACTAGGAAATACTGTTATAACCGTGAAATGATGGAAAATGGAATAGAGAAAGTACTTGAACATGTATTATTAATTATTATACATCTATGATCTATGATTATGGAGATGCTTTTTTTACAGTACTTTTCCAAAACTTTTTTTTTTCCAGTGGTTGAGTTGCTACTTATTTTCTCTTGTTTTATAATAATACCTATATATATATTATATTAATTCTCTTTCCTCGTCCTTCATTTCTTCCTCCCACTGGAATACACCATTTTCAGTGTCATATGTACAGGAAGGACTTTTGACATTTACCATGTCTAGATAGTTCATCCCAGATACTTTTACAACGGACAATATCGGCTTTAAGGATATACCTACCTACATACATATATTATGACATATATAGTGAAACTAGTGACACTGTTATGATGAAATGACAGTGTTGACTCTCTCTTTTGACTTTTGTTTATATTGACATTTATACTTAATACTTTTACAAATGACGTTGTCAATGTGTACAGTTTAGGCATATATATACTTACATAGGGGACGGCCGTCATTGCTTTTTTTCTATGGATGTTGCTGCATATGTTGTCGTATGTCATGAAGTTTGGAAGAGCTTGTAAATTCTAACATATTTTGTTATTTACTGAGATATACTAAATGAGTATATACAATATATAATATAATATGTTCATTGAACATTACTAAACGCTAAAAAGTAAAATACACATTAAATTTTATTCTGTAGATTCTAGAGCTCTAAATTATTATTTAAGGATAAAAAAAGGAGAATTTGTCGAATGTGAATTTCTCAAAAGATTCCATTTCTAAACTGAAAACTGATGACTATATTTACTTTTTATGAGTACACACGTGAGCAACATGTTGGATAACAAAAATTGCTTACATCGTAGATCATCATATAGAGAATTTTGGTATATTGTTTACTCATTACACATGTATTTAGGTATATTAGTGACTTTCCGTTTTTTACCATTCTTGTTTTTACGTAAGCATATTCACTGAGTACACACTGAAAAGTAAGTAAACCAACTACATATTTAACTACGTAGTATTTACTTGTGTACCAAAGTGAGATTTTTTTTTGCTAAATGAATACAGAACAAAAACTATATTATGTATGTGCACATGTACAAAATTATTGCACCAGTAAAATGGACAAGATAAAAGTAAGAAATCAGAACGATATATCTCTACGTTCGTTTGGTCCAACTAGAATATAAACTACAAAAGTTATATGAATGAAATACGTAATTGAGTAATATCAGGATTTATTTTTTACATATTTTTTTCAAAGTTCAATTGTAATTAAAACTATTATAACATTATATAAACTACTGGTCAATTTGGATGTTTTGAACCCAAAAATTGAGTCTGCATAGCTCTAGCAATGGCCTGATCGACAGGGTATCCCAGAAGTTTTGTTACGAAAAATATTTTTTCATCAGTAGCATTTTTAGCTGTAAAATTATTGGTATTGGTAAATTATTGGTAAAACCTTGGTGTAAGAAAAAATATATAATAAATTGAGATTATTTTGAGAAAAAATAACATTAAAATTACGTCTCAGTGAATTATAAACAGTGTAGAGACACACAGGTGAGATTTTAAAATGACAAAAAATTATTTGTACCACAACTTCTGAAACACCTCGTAAAAATCTTACCAATCGTATGATTTTTATTTTGCCCAATCCCAACTTATCGTGTATCTTATAGTAGTCAGTGTTAAACGAGGGTTTCTCCTGTGAACTATGTTGATCATGAGGAAAAATCAAATATCAAATATATTTTTAAATACTACGGAGTGATTTATTAAACATTAAATCACACATCATCTTCTTCTGTTTCATGTCCAGTTGATATAAAGAATAATATGGTGATATTTTTGTAGAGAGACTATATATAATTATTACTATATCGAGTTGTTTATTTTTATTTTGGTCAAGTAAAAAGAAAAAAAACATTGTGAATTGTGTGTTGACAGCCTACAGTTTTAAATCAAGAGACAAGATGACCACTTCAGTGGTCCCAGAAGAATCTGCCAGTGATATCCTGAGTGATGCTATCCTCATGGATGATTTTGCTCCGGATATTGATTTGCTAGATGGTAATTAATTGATTTATGATTTATTTATTTTTGTATACATATATAAATTAGTTTGTAAATAAATCCACATGAAAAGAGACATATTATTGTATAATACATTTACATTTTATATGTATGACGTATGAATTAATTAATAAGTAAAATTAAAATAAGTAATTAATTTTACTATATTAAATAATCATGTGTGTATATTATGTTTATAGATCTTCTGGGAATCTCAGGAATGGATGTGGATTGGAATAAGTTAGAACCATCATTAGTTGAAGAAGATCCATTAGGATCTTGTAATAGAATGGATATGTCATCATCTCCACAACTTTTGAATGAAGGAAATATTTCACTTTCATCCCCATTATCATCATCACCACCGGATTTGAAACCTACTCCTATTCCAGTCACCGTAAATGAGAATAGAGTAACAACAACAATGTCACCGATTCCAGTTCAAGTTCCAGTTATGGATGTTAAACCAGTAATTTTACCAGCACCACCAACAACAATTCAACAATTATCCTCACAGCCAATAACTATTTTGAGAAGTCAGTCATCACCAAAACAAACAATTGAAAATCTTTTACAAGCTCAACAACAACAACAACAACCAACAGCACAACCTACAAGAAAGCTAATAAATCTTCCAATATTACAACCAGCAACTCAAATTAATCAACAAAATATTAAAATAAATAATGGAACATCAAGTACAATATTTAGCATTCCAATTACACAAGCTGGACAACTTTATGGTTTAAATCTTTTAACTCCCGTAACAGTTTTAGAAAGTAATCCTGGGACTAATACTACTACTGTTGTAAGTGGAGATAAATTACCCATGAAGAGATTGAGTCATCCAAATTCAAATCATTCACATGTACCACCTACAACTGTCAAAAAGAAGGAGGCTTCAAGAAGGACATCTCATAATGCGATTGAACGTAGATATCGATCCAGTATAAATGATAAAATTCTTGAACTTAAAGATCTCGTATGTAATGATGGAAATGAAAAAGTTCATAAAGCAGCTATATTAAAATCATCAATTGAAAAAATTCGTTTCCTCAAAAATTGTAATGCTCGTTTAGAAAAAGAAAATCGTGCTTTAAAAAATGAAAGACGATGTTGTCCAAATTGTCGAACAGAATTTGGACTTGGTGAAACTACTACAATTACCGGTGGATTAAGAGATTTACTTCATACTCCTCCACATCATACATCATCTGAGAGTGATTCATCTTTACCACCGTCTCCTGCTACTTCCGGAAATGGTGGAGATGATAATACTCGTAGTGCAAGTCCAATAGCTTTATTTGCTATAGCTGCAGGACTTTTCCTTATTAATCCAGTCTATAAACCAAATGAACAAGGATTTGTTGGTGGTCCAATTAAAAGTCGTGTAGAAAGATCTATTATTGATTCAAATTCCTCCCATACTCAAGATTCATTGTATGAAGAAGAAATTTGGAAACCAAGAATTATTGCTTTGGGAATTAATCTTCTTCTCTTTATGATCTTGTATTTCATCTCTGGAAAATTATTCCCCAAAAAAAGAAGTACCAAAGCATCCAAATTATACCAATCTGGAAAAGTTTTTGAACTCAATAAAATGATTAAATCTAAATCAAGAAGTTCATTGGATAGAAAATTAGAATTAATATCTATTTTATCATACGTTGGTTGTTGCAAACCACCAGAAAATAGATTTGCTCTTTGGATGTCAACAATGATGGAATTTACTAGAATTCCTTTTATTGTATTTCGACGAATCTATAAAAATGAAGATGATAAGGATGTTGCAGAGATAATTTCTAAAACTTATGTTGAGTTGAGCCGACATGATAATAATCTGATTGTTTGGTGTGGATTGAAAGGATTATGGTGGTCTACAAGAAGCGGGGTAAATTATTATATTATTTTTTTTAATAACAATAATAATATATATTCTGATAAATATTTTTAATAGTATAAATATTTGAATAAAACATACTTAGTATGTATTATATTACATGTACATTATAGATTATAGATGTATATAATGTTTTTTTTTTGTTTTTGTTTTATATTTGTATTATAGAAAATTGAAGAAATTCTGTCAACTGTTATTCTTACAAGATCTAAATTTATCCTTAGACTCATGCTAACTTGGAGTAAGAAGAATTCATTGACTCATCCACTTCTTATAGGAACCGGCCTTAAATTTCTTTTTCACAATATTAAAAATTGGATGTATAATGAAAATTTGAAATCCAAATTGAGCATTTGTGTTGATAGTTCAGATGTTCTCTCACAAATGGTTTTCCATTATAAAGAACAAATGCTCAAAACTGGGATGGAAAAATTATATAATTCTGGAGAAGGAAGTCTAGAATATTTTAAAGGAGCACTTCAAGCTGTCCTGAGTGAGAAAAAATTCCGTGATTCATGTTCGGAATGGTTTGCATGTCTTTTATGGGCTGAGGCTGAATGGTTAAATGGTGGTCAACGGAGACCGATTTTGGAACGGTTATATAAAGTAATTGATACCCTTTTTATTGAAAAAGATGATGATGCTTTTTCAAAAGCAGCATATTATGCACATAAAGCTAAACGAGAATATATGAATGTAAGTTTTTTTTTTTTTAATAAACATATTACTTTACACAATAAATTGTAATTTTAAAAGTTGAGAGTTGGATTTGATGTATATGAATTTTAATTTTCAATGCATTATTTATTTATTTTTTCAATATAATTTATAATTTATTTATCAAAATACAGGGAGGAGCTGCAGATAAAACAACATTAAGTTTGGCTTCAAAATCTCTCCGTGATTCTATTAATTTGTCAACACAAAAACCAACAGAAACTATTCAATTGATCTGGGCATTAACTGCAGAATGGATATTAGAAGTTCAAGTAGCTGTATGGGAAGAAACTGGTGATAATTCGATTGCTTTAAAATTTTCAAGAGATTTAGATACACTTCGTTCCCTTACTCATTATTTACCCGTAAGTCTATAATAATATTTATCTTTTATATATTTTATATATGAATATAAATATCTTACAGTTTTTTAAATAATAATTCTCATATTGCAAATTATTAATTATTACATTTATTTTTAAAGTATACTTATGTATTATGTAATAAACTTTGATACATGTTATTTTGTTTTATGTAGTCCTCCCTACCCAGTTTATATTTGTATGAAGCATGTCTACGATTAATGTCTCATGCTGCTCCAGGAAGAACACAACAATTATTGGATGCTAGTATGAGGTCAGTGAGACTTTCTCAAAAGACAATGCTCATTTGTAATGAGAAAGAGGATTTAGCGTGTAAGAAACGAGTGGACTCTAATCTTGTGAAAGAAAAAAGGAAAGCTATGGCATTATACTTACGATGCAAATTTTTACCATCTCAAGTAATCACATGTCCCGGAGAAAAGGTGAGCCAAAATGAAACCATAATATTATACTTTATTATTTATTATGTTATTATTATATAATATGACTATTACTTCTTATTACTAAAATAATGTTAGATATGAAAAGTATATTTAACGAGATTCATCGTGAACAATGAATATAATACAGATATCAGGTATTATAATACTTTTGTATTGTATTATTTAACAGGCGGGTATGTTACGTGAAGCTTTGAAAACTCTAGAAAAATTTGGAGACAAGAAGAAAGTTGGTGAATGTTTGGATATGATTAAACGGACTGGATCGGTTAACTTACATTAAGTTATATCGAAGTTTCTTTTGTGATTCTGTATATATATATACGTTATATACTAATGTTTCTTCAAATCGTCTAAAATACCGATTTCAAAACTATAATATGAAATATTATTTTTATGAAGAGTTTACGAGTACGTACGTCGACGTGAACCGAGCCGTTTTCATTTTGTACAATAATCGTACTATTTGATATCATATCATTATAATTTATAAATTGGTTCTTTTTCAAGTTATCTAGTATTTTATAATGTATATAATCTATTATCAGTATCGTCCTACAATTTAATTTGTGTTTCTGTTTTGTTGTTTTTTTGTTGTTTCTCTCAATTTTTTTCGCTATTCTATTTTTTATTTCAAAACAGTAGTAATAATTCTAACGACTATACCAAGTTGATACTTACTTATTACAGTAACAATATAAGATTGCAGGCTGTAATGTTACAATTAGCATTTATGTACTAAAATAAGCATATAGTAGACATTTATTTTTTTCCTCTAATTTACTACGTATTTTACTATTATATTTCTCAATGAAAGTATATAAGTAAGTATGTACACCTGTGTTATTATAAAACCAAACTAAAGTACAGTAAATATGTACATCTGAATGACTACATGCCTATATAATATAGGTATATATAGATTGCAAAGTATCATAATATATATATAGTATAAAAAATAGATCAAACGTTGTAAGTATTTATATAAGTAAATAAATAAATATATTAAAAGTATGTATTCTACATGAGACTTGAATAAATTTTGTTAATCATTTAAAGAAAAAAAATAAAAAATAAACTATATTATATGAAACACAAATCAATTATTCACGTGAATGATAATCTACGTTGTAAACAGTATAGTATTTAATTCAACATTTCTTTTAAAAAATATCATACTTTTATTGATGTAATACTATTATTATTAGTTTTTTATTTATTTTACTTACAATAAAAGATAGAAATAAAAAAAAAGAAGCTCATCACTTCATTCCATACATTTTAAAAATAGAATCAAACAATGTTGCCTTCTTCTATGTACTTTTTTACATTACACTTTCCTAAACAAGCGTTTGTACCTATATATCAATAATAAACTTTATATACATAATATGTACGTAAATATCTTTATTAACTATGCGCAATGCGATTAAAGAATACTCCATTTTTCTTCAAATCCGGTTGTTATCTTTGCACAGGCCAATGCCCCACTTAATGGATAACCACTTACAGATACAGTTTCTTCAATATAGTCAACATTAAGATGTCCATGAGCCATGGCTCCTACAACAATAACAATCGGTTCATCATCAGGTGCAAGTTCAATAGGTCTCACTAATTTTTCAGATGATACACTTGTTCCTATTTTTTTACATCCTACAGGTAAATGATCTGTCACAGGATTTCTTATTACTTTCAATAATTTCATAGGTCCATCCGAA
>JABASP010001070.1:0-34914 GCA_019776565.1 Sminthurinus signatus | reverse complement strand
TGACAGAACGACAAAATTATGTTCATGTGTAGTGTATGTAAATAGTAAATAGAATATACATTTACCTTCCACATTGCATATATACCACTTACAATGTACAATGTACAATGTACAGGCTCTCCATATCCTCTAAAACGTTGTCACAATGGTGTTGTGAAAAAGAAATGGAACTGGAAACTAGGAAGGTGTAGTAAGAAAAGAATGGAAGAAAGAAAGAAAAGAAGTTGCAGACTGTAGATGAACTTCCGACAAGCTCCATTATTTCTGTCTGTATGCAACCCAAACCATTCATTTTGATTGACTTGACTGACTATCCTTACCTATGCATTTTATGCAGCGTGTATACGAATATAAAATATAAAGCATACAATTTTGTAGGTACATATATTCATTTTAAATACATCTAAAGCTGTTTGCCATAGAACATTGAATGCATCACGCATCATGCAGGACCTTTTTTATGTATGTATACTTACATAGTAAGAAAAGGTCATTCATTTCTAAATGGCTGATTGACTTTCGCTTGTTACATTTTAAGGGACGTGGCGAAGGAAATCTGAGCAGGATAAGACATCTAAACATCTAAGAATCTCAATCGACGACCGGCATCTCTCTGTAACTACCCAGTAAATAACTAGGAGGTATATCTATGTCTATCTGTAGTATCCAATAGTATCCAGTATCTAGTCATGTCTCATGTCTCCCTTTGACAATAATAATTCTTCCGTTTTATAGGTCATTGCATTTGATATTTGATGCAATGAAATCACATTGAAAGCATTTACGATATTTCTTACGCTTAGAAAAGTAACTTGCAGTATAAAAAGTTTTCTACCATTAACTTGACGCTTAAACGATATACCTACTGGTTCCATCAGGCAGCCGTCAGTCGTCAATCGTCAATACCAAGTCTCAAGTCTCAAGAACCGTAAATAGTAAATAGTAAATAGCAATAATAATAACAATAATACTCGGGTTGCAATCTGAAAATCTGGAATCTGGAACGTCATTTTTTTCCTCATTCACCATTTATACCTTTTACAGACACTGTAGACGTCGGAGTCAAAAATGTAAGTTTCTTCTAGTGTGACAAATCAAACATTTGCCTTCATTTTCCCTTTCTCGTCATATCTTACCATTCACAATTGCATTTAGCATTTACATTATACCGACGCACATGTTGCCACATGCCCCAGTTGTACATAGCACTGATATTGGATATTGGATACAGTTGAAATAAATGGGATATGAACGTAAACCTTTCTGTCGTCTATTATAACATTGTATGGATAAATAAGTAGAGTAAATTGTCCTTCATTATTGTTGAGTATGAACACAATTTATAGGCAATATGCTTCCAACTGCATACTGCAATTGAAAGTATCAAGAACATATATGAGAGGTATAAAGTCAAAATAGCAAAGAATATTTTGAATTCTAAATGTGTGCATAATATATTTTTCTAAGGTAGTAATAATATATATTCCAATCCAATCTCCTCAATCTTTTTACATAAAAATTCTTCAATACATGAAGTACAGCTTAAAGACATATGCACTTCTTTTTTCTTGTGATTTTCTATAGCTATGGAAAAAAAGAGGCAAACTTTTGTTGTGAAATTATGGAGTACGGAGTGTGGAGCATGGAGTAAAGTTATAGATTTTCTTCCTCTCCCTCCTGAGACTTCTGTAGTCAAGATTTTTAAAGAGGTGAGAAAGAAAATTGTACTTAAGTACATTCATTGACATTGCATGAGCTTTAGGCTTTAGTGCACTCTTTTCAGGGTAATAGCTTTACTTTTATTTCGACTTATCTACAATCTACCATCTACAATAAACGATAACGGATGAATGGCAATAAGTTGTACCGATAGGTATACTTATACATACAATTGATACAGATTAAATAGTAGAGGAAGGATACATATGTTTTACACACACACAATACACAATACACAAATAGCAAATAGGCGAGGAAGGAGCAAGCAGCTGCTTCTTTACTTTTTTTTGAAGATGAATGACTCTTATAAGTCGAAGACGAATAACGAGGAACGAAGAACGACAAAGTACAAAGTACAAAGGACAAAGGACAAAAGAGTGTAAAGAAGGAGAAGAATAATAAGAGTAAATTTGAAATCTATTGGAAATTGAGTGTGGGGTAGACAGTATAAAGAAGAATAGGTGCAAGTTATTTGTCCGGTGAAAATGAGCCTTTTATTAGGTCTTATGAGGTCCTTAGGGGTCAATAATATGTCCCATAACAATAACAATAATATCCATACATGTACAATATGTATGTAGCATGAAGCTTGAAGTTTGAAGTTTGAAGAATGGCCTCTCCACTCACAACTCACAACTCGTAACTTGAACATCAGATCTTTCACGTCGCTTCACTCCAAACACTTTTCAACTTTCAACTTTTATCTCTGGATCCTTTTCTACATTTTCTACATCATCTACTTCTACATTCTACAGCATACAGCATACAGCATGGATCAAATCAACAAAGAATGTGCTTCTGTTCACTTCTTTTCCGTCTGTCCCTGTGACTGTGTCTAGTATTTAGTATTTAGTACTCAGTCAAGTATGTAGTATGTTGTATTGTGCGTTCTGCGTGCAATGTGCAAGTATGTATTCAAAACTCAATATACAGAATACAGAAACTGCTAGTGCTTGTGACTTTTGAGTTGGGAGTTGTGAGCAATAGTGTACACTTGAGTAAAGTTGTCCCAGGATGAAAACTTGATGTGACCTTTAAACTTAACTTATGAGGTACATTATCGTTATTTAACAGCTAATTTATACCTACATCATATTCATATCATAGCCCTCTTTTTCCCAACTCCCAACTCCCAAATCAAAAGTGTGACAAAATAGGTACAAAATGTACCAAGAGCAGACTTGAGACTCACCTACAACAATTCAAATACATATGCACATTGTACATACTTGTATCCATTCTTAATTCTTATCCACATTGGCATTGTTATCAAAAATGGTATGGAAGAAAAGTCATAGTAGTCAAAAAAAAACATATAGCGCCGATTAATACTTACTGAAGTACATAATTTCTCCAGTTCATCACATCTATTATCCATTCAATATTCAATGATAATAATAATTCTCAATCTCATATGTACTTCTTTTCAATTCTCAATGCATTCTCAATTGGTTTAGGATTTGGAGATGAGGATTATGAGAACTTTGTGATTCCTCAATATTTTAAATATATAAAATGAGAAATACCAAGGGAAAAGGACAAATAAACTGGAAAAGGCTCACGTGAAGCTTTAACTTTCAAAGGTTATTCCTGCTTATTATTTCCAATTCTGTGGAGCCGGTTGACATTTTGGCTTTTGAAGTATATGTATTTCAACGGTATTTATTATTTATCTAGTATTCACACTTCACTATTCCATATCCACCACTCTCTTCTATTTTTATTAGCTGTGAACTTGAAATGAGTGTATTGAAATTATTTTTTCAGTGTTTATTGCTTACTTGTTAATACAATATTATATCACATGACACGAATTGCTTTTATTTATTCTCATGTCTGATATTTGATATTTTATTTCCTGCACTAGGATTTTATGAAGAATACAATATGTAAAGGCTTTTAATTAAAGGTGAAGAGGTGAAGACGGTACCTAATATATTAAATATTAAATGGCAGATAGTAGACATGACATGTCTGCACATGTGTTCTTGTGTGGAATGTGCGAAACGAAAATAAAATGTTAAGGTTGTGTGTACAATGTACATACAGTGGCCACAATATATTATACACATCCCCTGGTTTTTAATTTGAGTGTGGGAGTAAGACCTTTCTCTAACTTAATTTCAGCTTGTTCAGCATAATCACAACAACAATAATTATTTTTAGACAGGTGAGATACCGTAACCTTTCCAACATTTTCTTGTGCCTCCGCTTCCCACAAATTTGCTGATCTTGTGTGTACTTTGATCAACTTGCTGAAAACTGAACAGTGAATACTGAATAATATTTACTGTCTTGTGTCTTGTACAGTTCAGACTTTAGACATTAAGATACGACCAAGGCTAATCTAAGCCTTTACTGTTTACAGATATTGTTTATTGTTTGCTCTTTACCGAGGTTGAAACTTGAAAGTTGAGACCACACAACTCAAGCTCCAACTTTGATTTCACACCAGAACAAAGATAATAATTCTACTTGTTTTAATTCGGATTAGCATCACATTAAAGGATTCCTACATTTGTGTAAATTACTTTGTATTTATTTGTTTATTCATTATTGTTTAAACCACAGGCCCAGACATAGGTATTATACAAGCGTAAGTACCTATCTATATAAGAATCAAGAATGAAGATTAGAGGTTGCTTTTATATCAACTGTGAAGATTGAAAATGGGATTTGGCATTAATTTAAATTGATGTAGTATCAAGCGAATGCAAGATTACTCAAGTTTTCAAGTTTTCATTTCCATTGGAACTTGGAACTGTTTATTATTATGATTTATGAAATTATGCAATATGTAAATAAGACGTTGTGTGCTTTGTTTGTATTTTGTATTGTATTACTTAATAAATGGGCAGAGTACAAAATTATGTACAATAATAATTATTCATAACGATTTTGTAACATTCTCAAAGCTTTATTACAAAATGGTCAAAGTTTATTCGTTATGTAATTATTTTGAACTTTTGAATAATCTATATTTTAAATTCTGCATCTCCAATCTCTACAACTTTCAATAACTGGAATCTGGAATAGGTAAATCAAATGCTACAATATTTAACTTGGATGCGTTGCAGGTCACAGAGTACTCGTTTCTTTCACATCTTGCGGTCAACTTCCAATTCCCAATACCCAGTGCAGTTTGCATAGCTATAGATTTTGCTTAAGGTGTACCGTGTACTCTGTACTCTGTACTACTGTGTGTACTTAATAAATGTCAAGGGCAAAAGCCAAGCGGATGGTGTTAAATATTTACAAATTACAACAAGTGTGTTCTTTTGTCTTTTCCAAATACCTGTAATCAGTAATCAGTGATCAGTGTTTACAAAAAGGACATGACCTTCATCATCTTAATTATTTCCACTTTCTCTTCCTCGTTTCTCTCATCATACGATATACGAAGTACGGAGAATGTCCATTTGTTCTAGTCTTCCTGGTTGTTCAAAGGGAAAAGAGGTGTGAAAATGAACACGAGTCTTAAGTGTAAACGTTTGAAACTAAACTAGATACTAGATACAACTAGAAACTAGAAACTAGATATCCTTAGGCTTATCGTGTATTCTGTGTTCTGTTTTCTCCATGTGCTGTCTCTTTTTCTCTGCATGTATAATAGTCATTAATCATGGGAAATGGAAAGGTAAATGAGAATGTGTGTGAGAGAGAAATGTTGAAATTTTAATTAGAGTAAGTACAAGTCTACTGCTACACCGGCAACTGGCAACTGGTAACTGGCATACTCTGTAACCTGTGGGTTGTCCGCGAGATTCCAGACAGTGACAAGAGCAAACTATCTTCAATCCTCTATTAAAAAGTAAGTTTGTCTAATCAACACCTCTAATTTTATTTGTCCACTTGTACTTGTCACTTGTCGCATTTGAGTAAAACACGTAAAACACGTAATTTTGAACCTTGAGAATCAGTTTGCTCTACCTGGAATCTGGGATCTGGAATCTTCCATGTACATTGTACATAAACACGAACACAAACTACGCCGTAGATTAAATTCCGGTTTCACAGTCATAACAATATTATCCCATTTAAGATTTAGGGTTGTCAGTTGTCGTCCAGTACCTGAAAAGTAGAAACTGGAAACTGGAAACATCCAGCTACCACTGCAAATTTTACTTCCACTTATTGTTTATACCTTTTACATTTTACACGTGTTTTACCTATTCTATTTTATGTATTTTATCATACATATTATAGCATTTAGCTTGTACATATGAGCATTTTGTCTCTTAAAATTCTACATTTAACCAGATTGTATCTCCTTAACATTCCACCTTCCACTTTATGTAATCATTTAATATTTATCCTGTACTATGGACAAAGTACAATGTGCGTCCAAGCTACAGGCTAAACTTCCCTTAAATCTTAAATACTTGTAATATAAAATACAAAATACGAATGGATATAGACAAACAAGTTCAACTTTGAAAACGTGAGTCTGCTACTCGTCCAAATGTGGTTGAACAAACTGCGTGGTAACTAGTGAGTAGGTTGTTGGATTAATTGCAAATCCTGATCCATTCATTTCACAACAAAATTAATGTAAATGTAAATGTCTAATGTCTAGCAACTCGTAAATAGTTAGTAAATAAGTGCAAGTGGTATTTAGCACGTTGCACATTTACACCTACATGAAAGTTAAAAGTGCATAAAAAATTCATCGTAAAAAACAACTTGCACTTTGACCAGTGACAATGACAACAGACAATGACAATGAAAGTGGACGGATTGAAGTAAAATTCCTGTTGCATGTTGCACATTTTAATGAAATGCACATCAATTAATTGGAGAGATTTCTCATCACCTTTCAAATTATTGTTCTTGCGTACACTTGGTAAAAGGTAAAAGGTATTTGGTAACCAATTAATCTAGAATCTACAGATAGTTGTTGTTCTGTTCTACTCTGATGCTCAATGCTCAAGGCTCAAAGTTTTACACATAAATAAATAAACAATCTATAATACAGTATTATTCATACTGTATTCAACATGCATAATGTACAATGTACACACCTTCATACGTACGTACGTACATCTATGCACCAAGCACCAAAAACGCAAATTACACGTAATGACGATAAACGATAAGGATAAGTATTTATATTATACGTATGCACACAAGACTCAAGTGTTCACAATGAACTAAAGCCCAAGATTATCACTCTATGTATGTAGTGTATGTACAATAAAAAATGTTCAATATTCAATGAACAAGGGAAAAAATTCAGAAGGAGAGCCTGAAGAAGAAGACCAAGACAAAAAGGAAAACAGTGGCTTGTTGCTTATGGTAGATATCTGAGAAACTGTTTTGTGACAAGTGAAGCGTAAAACTGCCTGAGTCCTCTCAGCGAGCGAGACCTAACACCACCAGCATCAGCACCACACCAACAGTATATTATGCATTATACATTATACACTCTGTAAACACTCGAAACTCAAAACAGGCAGGCAAAAAGCTTGGAAGAAAGAAAAAAAGTTGTTATATAGTGTGCCTTTTAAGTTTTTGAATTACGGCTACGACGAGGACTAAATATATGAAGAAAGGAAAGAGAAGACGACGAAATTCTGACGATGACGACGATGACCATGTCCCGTACACGCACAAGACACACATTTGATGCTATTGAGTATTGAGGATTGAGAATTGAGAATTGACGGTGCACCAAATACCAGTACAGAGTACAGAGCCGTTTACTCATTATTCTCAGCTCATGAGGGTTGGATGGTACGACAAATGTAGTACTTACAAAGTAAGTATATACTATGCACGTCGTCCTATAATATAAGTCCAAGTCTTTTCATTGTTGATTGTTGAATTTTGGACTTGAATAATACTCTATAAACTATAAACTACACATAAACTACGAGCCCATTTCATCTCATAATAATGAGGATTGGTTCACGGAGAATGAGATATTGTGTGGATATTTGTATGCATTTGTATGCTAACATATTGTGTATTAACATGGGGAATCGTGAATTGTGAAAAGAAAAAACCCTCCATTCCCTACATATGTATGAAGTTACTTCGTTGAAGTATAAATGATATAGTTCGTACTTCATAAACTGTATACATTTGGTATACGCGGTATCCAAATTTACTTGTTGCATCCTCAATCCTCAATCCTCAATCCTCAGACGACATCGGCCAGCCACCAGCCACCAGCCAATGTAAAGCAAAGTGAACATGAGGAACACTCAAGTAAGCAAGTATAAGTACCTGCCACCTCATCCTCATCTCCAACTATGTAATTTTGTTTATGTTGTACCCTTGAAGCCAAATGTACGTGGAGTACGATGTACAATGTCCAGAGTGGGAGAGAGAGGTATGGGGAGAATTATCCGTGATTTTGGATACCTCTGAACAATCAAGAATGAAAGAAGGTATGCGTATTAAGTGTATTATATGCTTATAGAGGTACAAGAAAACTTAAGCCTGTTCCATACGAATTACATATTACACATGCATATTATATTATGTACAGACGACGGACTACAGACTACAGACGTGCATTTCTTATGAGTAATATTATTATTGTACATGAAAATGATGATAATAATGATGATGATGATGGCTATGGTTTATGGTGAAAAGAATGAGAGTGAAGTGTGGACGAATGATAGACTTTTGAGGGGTCTCTCATCTCTTCTCTTTTCTACTTTACTTTACTCTACTTTGAAGAAAAATAAGAAAGCTACAAAATGCTTGTCATGAATGAACTGGATGCTCAGTTTGTGTCCTATCACGTCACTGACCACAACAAAATCACAAACACAGAATAATATTAGACAAGTTAAAATCAAATCCGTTGAATCAGCTGAATATCATTTTACTACTTAAAGTTCCAAAGTACAGCAGACGACAGAAAAAAGACGACAGAGTTCATTACTGATTACTGAAATAATTGTGGATTTTGTTCAGTGTGTAAATTATAAAAAAGTGCTTGTGTGAAAATTTTAATGAGATTTCATAATAATTGTGAAAAAACTAAAAAAAAAGGTTTTTGTTTTCATTCTGTGAAACAAAGTGTTATCTACAAACAAAGCAAAGTAAAACGTGAAATTGTGAAATTCATTGCAATGACTGCAAATATGAGTGCTGAAGAAAGTTCAATAAAAGTAAAAACAGAGCCGGTAAAGACCGGCAAAATCGGGAGAGTGAAATGTTCTGAAAGTCGCAAGGTGAGAATTAATCCAACTTTTGTAGCTTTTTGGTTTACTATTCACAATTTGTATAGCGTAGATTTGACAAGAATTGAAGTATGATAAAGCTTGGAAATTAGATTATTTATGGTTTATCAATTTCATGGATGTTTTTCTTCTTGACCTATAGATTCGAAAACCACTCATGGAGAAACGGAGACGAGCCAGAATTAATGAAAGTCTCAATGAATTGAAACGAATGCTTCTGGAGGCAAATGGAGCTCCAGCTAGAAAAGAGGTAATAATTTACAATTATTTCTAATTTGTAATCTAATCATGCTTTTTATAGTTAACTTCAAATATTCAAAAGGTTGCACATAAAAATTCTTTCTTAGATAAAATCTCTCTATTTAATCATACTTTGATTCTCATAAACTAAAATTCTCTTCTCTTTGCTTCTTCTTTTTTAATAGGGAAGTCGTCCTGCAAAATTGGAGAAAGCGGACATTCTAGAGCTCACAGTTCGACACCTCCAAAATATCCAAATGAATCTCACTTCCAGTACCAATAATGTTCAAGTTAGTCCAACATCATCCTCCGTATCTGTTTCCGGATCCGGATCCGGATCAGAGACTGATGAAGATTCCTCATCCTGTTCCATCCACCCCAAAGAAAAAATGGTAGAAAAAAGAACTGCCACAATTCTTCCGTCCACAAAATCTCCTCATTCAAATAGCCACACTATCCCTCCTTCAATTAAACCTGAGTTGAAGCTGACCACCACTGATAAAAGCCTTAAAGATAAATCCTTGGAGTTGGATTCTTCAAATCCAAATCCAAAATCACCACATTTGATAGGTTTTGCAGAGTGTATTAGAATGGTGACTTCTTCCCTAAAAATGCTCAAATCTGATTCCTCACAACAAGAAATAGAACAGCAGTTAAAACTCCATTTGAAGGAACTAAATCCAACTCAAACAGCCTTACATCAGAATCCCACTAAAGATAATCCCTACCATCAAAATCATCAAAATAATCAAAATAATCAACACGGTAGCAGCAGCCCTTGTGACCTCCTTCAAATGATGGACACGGACATGAACTCTTTTATTTCGGATAGGATTTCTGAAAAAATGTCAGGGGAGTTTAGCCAAAATCTACAAAATATGTATGCACTTCATCCGACGAGGATGCCAAATGGAGATTTCGCCTTTGTCTTCAAGTCTCAGTATCCTCAAGAAGCGATTCATCAACATCAAAATCAACATGAGCAACTTGAGCATCAACATCCAATGATGAAACATGCCAACTTTTACAACAATTCTACGGACTTAACTGAGATGGAACTCTATGCACAGAGATCCATGTACAACTCACACCTTTCCCCTCATCATCACAACATGATGGACAATCCACATCATTTACAAATGTGTAAAGACAATCAAAAATATTTGTGGCGTCCCTGGTGATCCGTGATTAATAGATATTAATTAATAATAAATAGTGTAGTAAAACAAAAGAAAATATTTTTAGCTCCAGTTTGATATAATTTAAATCTAAAAAGTGTACAGAATAATTTTTAATGTTTTACTTGTAACTAGTAACTTGTAATACATAAATACTACTGCAGTGCTTTCAAAACATAAATGTGTAGTTTTCTTGTGAATATAGTTTCTTAATTTACTAAATTCAATCAGTATTATGATAATTATTAATTATTATGTTTGTTATAGATGAAAGATGAATTATGAGTTCTCATGCTTTATAAATTATTTTTGAGAATTTTACGAGCATCTTATTTTTAATGTGTACAAAAAGTAGAGTGTTGGCCGAAAACAGTATTTCTCTCTTCGGCTTGATATTTTGTATTTTCAGATGCCGGAGGTTTGCTTTTGTAAATACAAAAAATACATATCTTATCATTATTTCATAATGTTTATATTTTATATAAATAACACATGTAGCTCTCTAATGTCTAATGCCTGTGATAAAAATGTATTTATATCCACAATCCAAATCGAATATCGAAGCGAATAAAAGAAATGTTACAAAATATATTAATGATTAATGATGCACTTCTCTATAAAAAGTTGTTGGTTTGGTATTTGGTATTTTATATTTTTTGCATTCGTGATGTACACATAATTTAACATACATTGAACATCGAACAGCAAATTGAATATCCATGAAATTTTGATTTTTATTACATTTTATTTGTGGGCTTCCAAATTCCAAAAGTAAAAAGTCGAGCGTGGGAATATTTCTACAGGCCATTTTCAATCGCATATGAGTTTTTCATACGTTTTTACACGTGAAAGGAGGAGGAGAAAACAAAGTAGATTGGCAGTAAAAATGTATCGGACATCGGACGGCATCAAGATTGCATGATCATCCTCATAAATAAAAACTTGGTGGTTTTTACGTATAGGTATAAAGTATAAAGTATAAAGAGTATACACAAACATAAAATGAACAAAGGAAAACATGTATGAAGGAGGAGGCCACCGTGACAGACATTTTTTTTATACCAAAACAGACTGAATATTGAATCCACATTTTTATAGGGGAAATATAGAGCATTATGAATTATGAAGTTATGAGAATTATGATAGGAACAATAAAACAATAATTTTCAAATATCATTCCTCGTTTTCTTCTCATTAGTCTGTTCTCTATTTCCTTCTAAATATGAATGAAATACATAACACAACATATTTTTATTGTGTAGCATTTTCTCTTGGACTAATTTGACTGCATATTATATATGTTGTGGTTGCTTAGAATTTTGATGGAGATTTCCTCCTGATCCAAAACAAATAAATAAACAAATCTCTGACTCTGAATCTTTCATAATACAAAAGCATGTGATATGGGTACAAAAAGCATAATTTTACCAGCTACTTTTTACTTTTTATTCTGATTCAATTACATCATACATTGATTTGTGTATTTTGTGCCATGTATCATATAAATCGAAAAAACTACACTCTTATTCTTTCATCAAGAAATGAGAGTAAATTCTACTGTGTATGTAAAATCTATGCACACATGTTCATCTATAGATGGAAATTGTTACTGATTGAATAAATGAACGTGGAGGAGGAAGATGAAGCGTAAAGTAAAACTAAAGCCATCATATTATACACTACACATTACACATTACATATGTGTGTCCATTTATTGTTTAGTTACGCTTTCAGTTTCCCCTTGGTTTTTAACATAAAACTTTGAGTTTATAGAGAATAGAGTATAAAATAATATGGTATAATATTGTATAAAAGTAGCATGACTAAGACTGAGGATTGAGGATAGCTGCAGGAAAAAATGAAGAAAATGAACGAGATTTTGTAGACAGAAGCTATAAAGGATTATGATAGTTTCCTTCATCCTCATCTCTCATCTTCATCTTCATCTTTGAATCTTGTGTTCTATCCGGGTAAGAATTCTAGAAGTGGAAAGGAAAAGAGAGTGTCTGATGAGATAAGTAGTTTCATTCACACGTCAAGTTTCTTCTCCTCCTCCATTCTTGTTCTGCTTCAGATTTTGGATGTGGAAACCACAGGTAGGGAAAGGAGTATACAGAGATGATTAGAGGAGTGAGCTGGGACATCATTTCTCTACATCTCCACATGCACGCATGTATGCATGCTGCCCAATCTCCTTTTTGTATGAACTATGCACAAACAGCTATGCATAATGTGTATACGTATTTATGGACAAAAAATATTGGACGGAGTAATTTGTCCAAGATGGAAAAGTGAAGAAGAAAAAGATGAACGAAAATGAACAAAGACAAAGTCAAAGTTGTAGAGAAAGAGAAAAGAAGAAGAGCATCATTTTTATGAATGAGTTGAAAGTCGAAAGCATGCACAATGCTCAATGTTTAATGTTCACTACTGCTACCTTCTTCATTTTTTTAGTGCTTTATCCATCATTTTACGTGTTATTCTCATCTACATATACAAGTATATAGAATATGCGCCTGAGCATTGACTATTGATTGTATAGAGTACACGTAACATCTTGAATCTTGAATTTTGTTCTTTTTGTGGTGAAGCGGAGACAGGAATAATATATTTTTTATCATTGTTTGTGGACATGAGATCATATAATATGTAATATGTAAATGTACAGTGCACTGTAGTATAAACTGAGGACCGGTACTGAATATATAATAAATAATAATGTATGGATGTGGATGTGAGATGTCTTTTTTTGTAGGTGATAATCTATTTTCATGGAGATGTGGAAATTTTCAACTTTTCATTCTTAAATCCCTGGATCTGGAATCTAGAATCTGAAATCTGGACAAAGTGTAAAATGTAAAATGTAACACAGAATGGAGTATGGAGATGAGCTACATGGAACGATTTTCTCTGAAATTGTGTTCCAAATTTAAACACGAGGGAGAGAAAGATGCTATGATAATTATTTTATGTACATATGTTCATATAAAATCTCGTGCATCCTCTCTCTTGACTTTGGTCGGACTTTTCATTTTTTCCATGACTTTTTCTTCTTTTGGTTCTTCTTCTGGTTCTTCTTGAGGTAAATACCTATGTAATACATAATACATGTACAACTCGTTCGGCTCCGGTGATTCTCTCTTTAGTCCCATCACTTTTTTTGCTTTTTTAGTGTTTAGTGTAGACCAACGACCAACACACTTGCTTTCTTGTTTGTTCCTGCCTCGTAGTTTTTTCCTAGCTCCTCGATGCTCGTACTCCTACTCGAATCTTTTACACTGTGCACTGCACACAGTACACGTACATGAGCCTGTCTGTCCCCACAAAAAACTTTAATTCACCATACAGATTATAGCAATAACTCTCAAATAAAATCTGACTACAAAAAATATCAAAGACGTAAGACTTTCTCAATTGAGCAGAATGGAGCAGAGCAAAGTACAGAGAGAAACATTTTGAATCCTCAACTCTGATTGAGGTTCTTATTCTGTATTTTGTATGCATGTACAATGTACAATGTACAAACTTACTATATTCTAGTCAAAGGGTTCAAAATTAGAGAAAAAAAATCAAGAAAAGAAAGACACACGGCAGCGTAACTTATGCTTCATGCTCTAAAATAGTGAATAGAATTCTGACTGGACGGTAAAGAACTCTTGTGTTCTTTGTGTAAGTTACTTTTAACTATTTTTTATGTTGAATGTTGGATGCTGTATGGAAATTGGAAATTAAATAGGAGCAAAAACATCGATTCTACTTCCGCTCAACGCTCAACGCTCAGCATCATCAAATCGTCACCATCATCATCACTCTCACTTATTTTTGTATGCATGGACTCTGCGTCTTTGTGGGATTTTTTTCTGTCTTTTGATTCTTTTTATTCCCAAGAATCTAGAATCGTGTTCTTGTATCTTGTAGTTTATTCAGTCCCCACTGCCCATTGTATTTTGTATTCTATTACGTATTACATTTTTACTAAACGGACGTGCTTTCTTGTTGTTTTTTAGTTTGAAGGTTTTGAAGTAAATATCTGCTCATTATTTTAGTTGCTGGACGCTGGACGTGACACACTTGCCTGTAGTTTTTACTTTTCAGATTATGAATTATGAATGACGCTGGAAAACTTCTAAGCGTGAATCTCCTGTGTTTTATGTTTTATATCATGAATGAAAAATGATAAAAAAGATCAAATTAATGAAATCAATAATCTCATCTTCATAAACTACGAATCATAATATATTTTAAATGCTGATGACTGATGATAATTGAGAATATTTTTTAGAATAGCACGAACAAGTTTTAATGAACCGTTAAAACTATACTTTTTCCAAGAATCTCTATTTACATTACTGCTGTGTAAAAAAATTGCTACTACTTGTTGCTTCTGGTCAAATGGTTCATTCTACAATAATTGCATATATTTGCGTTCTCACTGTCTAATGAAATGAATGCGGATAATTTGCGTTCTTCATTTATGCATAACACTTGTAAATATGTACAAAACACAGAATATTAGGGACTCCTACCATTTTCCTTGATTTGAATAGTTGAGAATCGGAAGTATGCAGTATTCAGTACTCCAAGAATTATCTGTACGATTATGCAAAGATGATAAAAGGAGTTGGTATTTTTTTGCCTTTTAAACAAGTTGAGAGTATACTATATAGGAAATGCTTGTAACTAATGCATTCCAAATTTGTACATTTTTATGTTAATTCCAGGTTGATTACAAATTAAAAAAGTCAGTTGGTATTTTACAGTGCGAAATATGAATTGAGTATTCAAAGCTCATGCCTCTCATTTTTCTATTACGTTTTACATTGTTCAATCGTTTTAATTTTTACCGAGTGGGTTTTTTCATTATTTAATTTTAATTGTCATCGAGTTTCCTATTTATAATCAGCTAAATAATATAATTTATAATTTATAATTCTTATCAAAATGAAAGTGATAATAAAAGTCCTGATCCTGCCTACAATACTAAGTTTCTTACTATTTCTTGAAAATCAAGTGGAGTGCAGTAACCTCACAATTAGTGAACCAATCGAAGATATTGATAGTGATAGTGGAAACGGGACAATAACACACCATGAAGATGGTGACAGGGAAAATGGAACAACAACACACCGAGAATACACAACAAAAGAAAAATGGATAATTTTCACCATAAAAGCAACGGATACAATGCTTCTAAGACCAAGGTAATAAACATTTTAGAATTATTATTTATTATACATAATATTACGTACAATAACACATAGATGTACTTATTGACATAGATTTTAACCTTGCAATTATTATTATTATTATTACTTTTTGTATTAACATTTTTAATTGGAAACTGGAAAATTAATTGGAAATTATCAAATGACATGTTGTGTTTTAAAATTTCAGAAGTAAAGAATTTACTGAAGAGGAATTGGCTAAATATGGTTCGTACACAGTGGGTGAATGGGCTTTTCTCATCTCGTTGACGTCCTTATTCTTCTTCATCGTCTTCCTTCTTCCGATTCTTTGTTGCTGCTTCTGTTGTTGGTTCTGTTTTTGGCGTGTTGGAAAGAGAGAGAGAGATGAACGAGAAGCGGAAAGAGGACTCGTTGTTCGCTACTCAAATCGCTATTGATTTTCCAAGTACTTTATCAAGTAAAGGTACTGTTAATCCTTGTAAAAAATAGATTTTAGTCATAGTTGTTTTAGACATGCTCAATCTAATTATTATTATTACACTCATAATAATATATAATATACTATGTTATTGTTAGTTTTAGCATCTTCAAGGTCATCACACAGTACAAAGTAAAGTACTGGAAATTCAATTATGTATCTGTGTAGTGTTTTTACTCTTTACTTTTACTTTTACTGTTTACTTACAATTTAGATTATTTTATTCATATCACGGAGCAAAAATGTAACATTTTAGTTGTACCAAACCAAACCAAATCCCGAGAAGATTGAATAAATTTGGTTCAGAATATTATTTTATTATATGAAATTAAACTTTATCTTGTATCTTATTTTATATCAATTTTAATTTTCATATACAGTTTTTAAATAGAATACATTTTCTTCCTATTATTCAATGTGATTTCCTACCATGTCAAATTATCTGTACAAAAAATTACGATTCAAAAATCATGCCTCCAGTTTGTTAGAATAGGTTTCTAATACAATAGTTATTTATTATTTAGTACCCAAGTAACTATACAAGCTTCCTCTATGAAACTGGAAATGGTGTAAAGTATATAATTTTTGCAATCGAATACTATTTAGTATTTAGTGTAGTAGTAGTGTAAAAAGGGCACGAAATTTGCAATCTTTAAAAAAGTTGAGTGTGCATTCTACATTTTACAGCACATTTAAGTTAGACATTAAAAATAGCTTTGGTATTTAGAGTTTAGAGTTTAGAGAATAGAATAGCAAAGAATTTGGAATGTTGGCAGTATATAAAGTATAAAGTATAGAATAGAGTATAGAGTCGACAGAATGACTTTAGGATGAGAGGCGACAGAGTAATTTTCTGATGCACTTGACAGCTAAACCTATAATTTGTCTTGAAATCATGCCATCATCACATCACACCATTCACCATTCATCATTGACACTTTTCATTTCCTCTCATGTTTCTCTGTATTCTATGTATTATGTATACTGTGTTTTCTGCCACATTTTTTTTTAAACTTCAAATGTATGTATACATGCAAAATTCTAAATACAGAATTGGTGTAAATTTGGAACTTATTTTAGTACTGGTAATTGTAGACTTGGGTTTATTTTCCTGTATTGTATAATGTATTTTGTGATTCATTACAGGTATTTGTCATTGAAGCACGATGCCATCGTAGCATGTGTTTGTACAATTTAGGTAAATTTGCATCCCGGATTGAAGATTCGCACGAGGAAAGAAACAAAAGTAAAACACAAGAAGAGACATCCATAAAAATGTTACATAATACATAACACATAACATAAGTATCATACACAAGCATGCACTATAATTTGTTAATATGGAGTATTGAGGATGGAACATGGAGCATTTCACGAAGGAAATTGTCTTCTTTTGTTGTTATATTAGATTTGAGATTTGAGATGAAGAGCGTCTATGTAAAAAATTGCCATTTCTAATTTCATGCTGTATGTATCTTTTAAATTCGTTCGTGAGTTCCTGCCATATAAGTACAATCTGCATCCATTCATTCATCCATTCACTCATTCATTCTAAATTCTAAAGCATAACAATATAACATAATATAGTACATAATATAGTTTAGTTGAGAGACTTGAGGTTCTCTCTCCCTAATTCTCGTGTCTATGGTGGATAATATATTGTTATTGTATCTTCCTCGAGGAAAAAACAAGTAGAATTACACAGGAAAGTCTATAAAGTCTAGTGTCTGTTGTCTGTTGTTGTCTATTTTGTAGATAGTAGAAAGATATCTATAGGTCCTAATCCTAAAAAAACAAGAAAAAGATTCACGTCCAACTTCTATCTTCTGTCTTTTGTATCTTTTACCACCATCTCCCATTTTCCATATAGTTCATATGTTGTATTATGTTTGTACATATATATATCTATTATAGTACATAGCATCCCGTGGCACTTTTTGCTGCTGCTTTTGATCATTTTCAAGTCTTTTGCTGCGGTTACCTACCGTTTACAATTTACAATGAATAATCATAATAATAATGATAAACGGGGGTGTTTGGATGTTTTGATGTTGATGTGGGCACTATGAAAAGATTATTTAAATTGTAGCAACTCTCATAGAAAATCAGTGTGTAGAAAAAGAAGAAGAATTTACACGAGCTAGTTTGATAAATATTATATTGTATTATGCATCCACATGATTTATTGTATAACGTACTAGTATAGTATATCAAATGCATAATGTATAATGCATACACAAGTATAAGTATTAAAAGTATCTATAATAATGTGTAAAATAGATTAGACACAGTGAAAACTCTTCACATTTGACTGGCTTTCAGTTTTCAGTTTTGAGAAAATAGCTCTAGTACACAGCATCAGTAGTAGATAGTAGACAGTAGATAAAATGTAGTAGTAGCTATACCTTTTACCTGTGTAGAAGAAAAGATGATGATGAAAAAATGAGCATGAAATGAATATAGTTAGACAGACGGAAGCAAGTAATTGTGGATGAAAGAGATTGGAGAGATATATTAGAAGATTGAATGAATATCAACTTGTAACTTGTTGTACAATGTATAATGTACAAACTGTACAAGATACAAGAGCATCAGTGTAATTATGCTATTATCATTATTATTGCTTGGAGAATGGAGAATGGAGAACAGAGAGACAAACATTAACATCAACATCAACATAAACAACATGAGCATCAAAAATCGAGCATCAGTTCGTAAGTACTTGATACACACGTACATATTTTTTATCTACAGGTATCTGTGATGTCCTCATGCACCATCCACAGTACAATCTTCAATACTTGGATGCTACATGCGACATATAGGACGTAGGACACAGAGGCACTGAAGTTTTAGGTGTGAAAGCGTGTATGATGTATGTACGCCTGCTGCAGTTGACAGTAAATATAAAAGTCCATGCGTCGCTGGTCGCTGCCCAACAAATAACAAACCATAAACCATACTTCACCACAGGAGTAAAAAAATTGTTTTTCATTATAGTATCATCACAAATCACAACAAAGCAAAACACAAGAGAGCAAAGCGGAAAATACTACCAACTACCAACTATAGCTTTTCACTAGCATCTAGTATCTAAAAGGACTAACGTCTATGTATCGTATGCACGTTCGCCATTGTTTAAATTTTAAATGTTTGATAAACACCTCTCTGGTCTCTCACCATAAAATAATAAAAGATAAAAGGCATGTTTATTCACTGAGAATACACTGGTAGAGAATTCTCTGAATAGACTTTGAAAAGGGTTGCCTATTCCCTCTTTTCTCTTTTCCCATGAGTATTTAGTCTTTACTAAAGTATCACTTTATGAAACTACAAAGGAAAAACGATTACACAACTAACAATAACATAATATAGTACTAAAAGCTCTGTTCTCTGTACGTATGTTCTGAGTTCTGAAACTATCAATTGATTTCTTGTTTTGAATTTTGAGCTTTGAGGTTTCTGTTTTGAGCTGTAGTTTTACATTTTACATGGTTGTAAAACCGAAAAACGGAAGCAAAGTGAGCATTTTTGAAATTGAAAATTATTGTGGTTGATTGAATATTGAATGGTTGGTCACTTTTTGAAAAAGGGGTTAAAAGGTACATGAAGCTGTACATAATATACTATGCATAGTTAGTTATTACATTTATATTTATTCAACCGGAATCCATGTCTAAGATTTTGTTATAATCTTGTTATTGTGTTGTGCATTGCTCATTTTCTTAGTACTTTATGCTTAATATTAGCATGTAGTGAAATGAACGTAAAGATATAAGATAATGTGCTCTCGTTAGTTTGAAGTTTCAAGTAGAGTTGAGAGTGAGGATTGAGTTGTTTACAATTTATGTACAATACAATGCTAAAGCACACACTTACCACTTACTCACTTGTCATCTATAATAAAAGTACATGGGTAAACTGTATAAATAAATTCAACATACATATTCAGTGTGTAGAGTATAATATTAACTGGGGGTCGAGTTTTGAGTTTCGAGTTGATACTTTACCATTTACAATTTACAATGTACAATACATTTATATGTAAATAGGAACTAAATTCAAGCTCCAGTGTTCTGTGTCTGTCGTCTATCGTACACATAAATAGGTTCAGAATTCTCAATGCTCATTGTGTTTTGTGTACATTTAAATAGATACACACACAATTCCAAACATGATATAAATATTACTTGTAAACTGGGTTGTAAATTGTAAACTAAGTTGTAAGCGGCGAGTACAGTGAGTGAGCGACACCGCCAACCGCCATTCACATTTAGATTCAGCTCCTTGTTAGTTGGAGAAGAAACGAAGGATATATTATAGATTATAGCACATTGTACATTGTACTTTATACTTTATACATGGCCTGTTTGTGAGGTAAGTGATGAAGAACTAAATGGATTTCATAAAGGTCGCTCATTTGTCTGCACCCATAATAAATAATAATTCGTATTTCGTATCCCATCATTTTGAACCCATAGACCTCTTGTAGTTCTACACATTTTCATTTTCTATCAACAGCTTCCTCATTCACTATTCATTATTTATTATCATTTCTGCTTTGTGAATGTTTCTGAACTAAAGTTTTAACTCTCAAGCCTTTATATTCAATACTCAACACACTTCATGTTAAACATGTGATGTATAAATAAAACATTTATTTTTATTTAAACAACTAGAAGCTAGAATTACGAAATACTATGAAAGATAAAAAAACATGTATTTTAGATTTTTGACATAAGTAAATTTGGTAGAAAAAACTGAACTAGACTGACAAAGTTGAAACGTTTTAGATTTTTAAAACAGAACTTAGTTTGTTAATTTGTTGAGGGAATAAAAAAATATCTATCCAATCTTTTTAAAAGTACTGGAAAAAACAACGAGCCCCAATGTGTATGTATATAGTCAACTTGATTCTTGATTTGATGGAGGTTTTAATTTTTATTCGTATCAAGCTTCAAGCTTGTTTTTCAAATCATATGAATAACTTTCCCTACGATTATGGAACAAAGAATACATTTTGTACTGTGTTTTGTGTATATTGTATATGCACATTTTAAATCTACCCGAAATTCAAAACCGACTCGGTAGTACCGAGAGGATAGAGGTTTTTTACTGTACATATCTTATACAGTACAACACAATACGTTGTACACAATACGTAACATTTTCATGGATTACTATGGTTTTTTAGAGCTTAGAAGACAGAGCTTTGATATTTGGGCTGTACATATTTTTTTACTCCTGCCGGAGTTTGGTCCTTATACCGAGCCCGAGCTGAGGTGAATGACAATCGACCCAAAATAAAATCATAAACTCTGCTTCAATAGACAAATCCCAAATCCTAAATCTTGGAATATTTTCCACATGGATAACTATCCTGTGACCATAATCCAAATTAGCTACTTGATACCTGATAGTATAGATAGATTCGTTTTCTAAACTCGGTTGTATAAGAAAAAATAATGTTTTACAAACCTGTGTCTCCATTTTTCAAAACATTTTTCGTTTGTATGTAATTCAGACTGATTTTATGGATTTTACGAACTATGTGCATCATGCATCATATGAAATAGCAACCAAACTTTCTTTTGCTGTATCTATATGTATCGTGTGAAATAAGACATGTAGTGTAGGAGGTACTCTAACAACTGATTTTTTACTTCCAGTCATGAACTTTCTCACCTAAAAATACTTTGTAAATAAAATGCATCTTAAGAATCGTGCGAAAAATCACAGAAAAAACCAGTTGTTGAAAGTGCAAATTCTCTAGATAAATACACTTTAAAAATCTATTTTGATTTCTCAAATAAAACTGTAAAAATCAGAAATCAGATGTTCGAAATTCACAAGTCAAGGTTAAATTTAAACATTTTGAAAAGATTTTGAATATTTAAAATGCAGTGAAGTACAGGGTTCAGCTCAGTTCAATTTTTTCCTTCCCACTATTGGCAAAAATATGAAAAGACGTAGGTAGTAGGTAAATCTTGTACTCTTGTCTCTTGTACGGTGTACAAATAAAAGGTAAAAGATTACACATTAACGTCACCCGATTGCATGGATTATCTCTCCACGGGGAGAAATTAAAAGGAGCCAAAAATCGATCAAACCCAAACCAAAACACACATAATACTTATAGCTTATAGCTACACATGTGAAAAATTGCATTAGAGTGGTATTCTTTTAACTAATCCGTCAAAAAAGCAAGGGAAAAGAAATAAAAAGCTTTTAGCTTGAAAAAACCACGTGTTAAAAGTTTTTCACATGCTTTCTTCTTGTGTTTTGTGTTTTGTGTCTTGCGTAAGCCCTAAGTACAGAAAAAGATTACAGGCAGCAGCGTTTAGATATGTATGTATTGCATATGGTTTGTGGCAACAACCAAAAACTCGTGTCCATCTTAAAATCTTGGGATTTTACTACATACTACAGTAGCATTTGCTTTGAAAGCTCCTATTTTAAAACACTCTGCTTACAACTTGTACACTAACGTTCATGCTGCATGTGTGCATTTTATACCTATTTGAATCCAAATTCATGCATAAAATGTATCACTGTAAAAAAAACAAGTCTTTTTTGCACTCTTACACACGACTATAACATCAAAAATCAAGAAAGTAAAGCTTTTGAAAGTTTTGAATTCTCAAGACTCAAAACCCAAGATTCTCAAGTTGAAGGTCAAAAAGAAAAAAGAGATTTGATATCAAAAAATTACGTCTGTGATCTATGACCTTTATGATAATTCGACATTCGACAGCTGAACAGTGAAAAGCTTTCCCAAACTACATTTTCTGCGTGTACTGCCAATTTTGCATTTTTCAGACGTTTTCCAAACATTTTTGTACTTCTTGTAATCTGTAATATTACCTCAAACCTCAACAATTAATACACCACACGCCATACAGCATGCATAATGTCGTCTACAATCTACCGTCCGCAGTCTACAGTCTCCTGAAATGTGTTTATAATGCACAAGTACGGAGTGTAGGTTTTGGTGGAATTTGGGAATTTGGGAATGTTGTGGTGTGCGGTGATGTGCCATATGGCAGATGGATACAGTTTTGATATTGTAATTGTTCATGTTTAATGTGGAGAGAAAAAGGACGGAGGATGAAACGATGATGAAGGTTAGTTGATACCCCTGAGGAACAAGTTTACATAGTTTCGGCCGACGAACGACCACACTTTTTCCTTCAGTTGTGATCCTCTTTTCTCTCTCTCTCTCTCTCTGTTTCTGTCTTTTATCTTTTATTCTTTTGGTCCCTGGTCGGGTCTGGTCTCTGTATGCATAATGAGTATTGACAAACACAGATAATGAGGATATTACAACAAGTATAAGTACTGTATAAGTATCTTTCCACTTTCCACTCTCCACTCATAGTTTACCTCTGTGTACTTGTATAATGTATACATTAAAAAAATAATAAATATGTTTTGTGTTTTGTTATTGTCAAACACTTACTTACACTTTCATTTGTGCTGTTCTGTACTCTGGTCTGGACCTCAATTCATACAGATAAACTATAAGAGAAGGAGGATACTCAAGACTCAAGATTGAAAAAGGGAAGACGACGAGTAGAACAGAATAGTAATAATAATTATCGGATGAGCGAGCTCATTGTATTTAGTATTTAGACTAGGTTCTGTGTATTCTAGATTCTAGATACATGGATATTTGTGTATGTGAATTGTGAAGAAGGGCCGCTTCAACATTCAAGCGGTCAGAAAATGTACAGTCGAGAGTCGGGAGTTGAGATTTAAGAGTGTTTAACATGGTTTTTGGAGGACTAAACTAAATATCTTAATAAAAGACTCAATGAACCATCATCTTTTTATTTTTCTTCACTCTCCAAATTCTCTTCTGTCCTCTCAAATCTCAAACAGAACAGAATAGAACAGAACCTTCGCTCTCTTTTTCTGTCTTATTATCTACCAACTATGTACTATGTACTACCAACAGTATTTTTCTATTATTTACAATATACCGTGAATGCTTGTAGCTTGTAGCTGCATCTCTATCTCTACATCTTCCAGAGCTGTACACTGTTGACTGTACATTTTACATTATACTCTGTGTATTTTGTGTTTTGTGTAGATGTTTGTGGTGGAAAATCTTTGCCGCTTTCATGTATTTATGTATATTATTGAATATAACATGCTTACATTATTTGCTCATGTCCAAAGTTGGAGCTCAAAACTCAAAACTCCTTTAGAGTAAAATATCAGGGTAACATTTACACGGAACAAGAAGATAATACAAAAGGGAGGCGGAAGAAGAGACAGATTGAATAATCATGATAGCACAAAGTGAAACACATTGACGAGCGCAGATTATCAGACTATCCCACTTTATACAATGTCTCAATTCCCAATACTCAACAATCTCCTCATTTTTACATTTCACGTATACTTAAAACACATTATGAATGATGTGTTTTTGTATTTTGAAGCCAGCCTTCGTCTTGGAACTTGTACTTGTTACGATTATATTTATATCTTCACTAGCTCTGTACTCTGTATCAACTTGGTCATGTTCCTTGTTCATTTCTATTTCTATCTTCTATATCTTTATATCTCGTTTTAGTTCCTCATCAATGATTTTACACTTTTCGACCTAAATCGTAAATCGTAAACTGTTTGAATCTTGAACCTCTTTTTATCTTTCCTCAATCTCCGATCTCCAGTCAAGAAAAACAACAATCTGGTATAAATTGTACATTGAACGTCGTATAGATTACAGATAGTAGATATTTGCGTAGGTTTTCAAATGCGCATAGTGCCAATTCCAAGTTCTAAAGTCTCAATCAAGAAGATCTATGATCGATGATCAATAAACAGAAACCTACAAAGTTATTGTAAGATCGTAGAGATAAACTGAACTACATAAAAATAAAAATGTTATCTCAAGTGAAGAGTTCTTATCCAACATTTTTGAACCTTTCTGCTACATTATATTATGTTGTATGTTATATTTTTGTACACAGTATACAGTATACACTATACACAATAGCCATTTTGTTAACAAAGCAGAAAAACAGCATTCTGAATTCTGCTCCGTTTCTTTTCTTTCGTTTCTAGATTCTCGGTGTATTGTAGATGGTACAGAGAGGAAATTTTCGTGTATGGTGCATGAGCACAAATATTTCCAGTATAAAGAGTAAATAGAAAATAGTAAAGAGCAGGGAGGTACGGAATTGTATAAAATTCTGTTATTGTATTGTACTTTTGATGGAGTAAGCAACAGCAAAAGCAGTAGGGCATTTCCAGTTTCCAGTTTTATTTGTACCTTGTACCTTGTACTTGCATTTTTACAGTATATTCCATATTCTGTAAGTATATTATATGCTGTTTGAAAAATTACAACAATAATAACATCATATTTTATAGTGCACAAAGTGCTGGAGTATGAAGTATTGAATATTGAAAATTGAAATGAATTAACTAAAAGAGTTCATTCTTCATTCTTGTGGCGTCTAAACGTCTGACAATGAGTAGAGAGAAGTCCCTCGTCCAGAATCCAGAATACAGAATTCACAGAGGAATGAGGAATATCCCTTTTTCTTCAGTTCAACTGCAGACAATACAATAGAATACTATGTACGAAGTACATGTATGTACGATGTGCGCTATTCTTCGTAAAACCTTCTGAAGGATTCCCACTGCATGAAGCTGAAAAAGAAGGAATGAGAAATGAGTGCTTCTTCAATTTTCAATACACAATATTAAATTGAAAACTTGAGAATTGAGTATTAAAATGTAGAGCATCTTTTCACTTTACACTATCTATACAATATACCATGTACAATGTGTGGGTATCTTCAACCTTCAAGATTCTAGACTTAAGACTCCTAACTAAACTAGTTGACACGGCGTGTATGAAAAAGGTGTTGTACAAGAGGATTTTGCATTTGCACTTCTCACGCCGTATAATACCCAGTTCACAGTTCACAAGAACAGAAGCAATAGTAGTAGCAGTATCGCAAGAAGTACATTATCTTTATTTTGTTAGTTCTATGCTTAAAATTGGAAGTTGGGAAGCGGTGGAGGAGTGGAGGCTCAACTCTCAACTCAAATGAAAAGATAATAGAGGTATTACTGTCATTATTTCTATGAATTATTTGTGTTTTGTGTATGGTGCGGGAGGACATCAATGTTATGGATCACGGATCATGGTGTTTGGTGTTTGGTGTTTGAGTAGTGAATATTGTGATGTCTCTATCTTCTGCGTTCTGTATTCCGTGTTTTGTGTCTTTCGTGTCAAGTTGTTAAACATGAGTAATTCAATAATCCATCTATACATTATGCATTTTGTACTTTATCGTACACACTACACACCGTGTACAATGTACAATGTCAAATGTAAAATGTAGCGTATTCTATAAATGTTGTCAACATGAAAAAGAAGATGCCGCGGTGTCAATAAGCTTTTATCATCACATGCATGAAAATGTGTGTAGTGTGTATATTGTACAATAATAGTATGAAATGCACCCACTACAAAACAGAATATAAAGAGAGGATTTCGGATTTCAAATTTTGATGCAC
This sequence comes from Sminthurinus signatus, assembly GCA_019776565.1. NCBI lineage: Eukaryota > Metazoa > Arthropoda > Collembola > Symphypleona > Katiannidae > Sminthurinus > Sminthurinus signatus. The sequence goes on along the minus strand of JABASP010001070.1, from coordinate 8,372 downwards.
GCTCAATCCTCATGCTACACTGAAGAAATTCTTGTCATAATCCGAGTAAAGCTTTTCAACAGAAGCAGAATCAGAAGCAGACTGACACTGTACTGTAGACTGTAGAGAAAGAAGATACAAATTGTAAAGGGAAATGAAAAAAGAGCTCAGGTGTATGGATTATCACACTAGTGGACACAGAATACGGAATACGGACTAGTTAAGCCCACAGCATACCGCACACCTTTTATCCAACACAGGAGTAAGCATGATAATATCATGTATAATTTTGGACGTATTGAATTTGTGTCTAATATCTACTACAAATTACCAACACCTTTGAAGGAAGGAATGTTCATGGTGTACGGAAAACGTGGAAAACACCCACCCACTCATTCTCGATACTCGATCCTCGATTAACAATCAACTCGTAATCGATCAGCTACGGACAGTCGATATGAATTCAGTTTATTCTAAATTCTAACGTCCAAGGAAAAGAGTGTATGTATTGAGTATTGAGTAGTAAATAGAACACACTGAAGACTGATTCGGCAGTTTATTCTTTTGGTACTTGTTTTGGTACATTTCTATTTCTATGTGTACTAAAAAGAACTTTGAGCTGTACACTTGCAAGAGTATATCAAGTATTTGATACACTACCTCATTTTTGCTTTCATATCAATTCATTCATTCTCGTACATTGTACATTGTGCAGCCTCAGTCATTCAGTCAATTCTCCATCTTGGCTCCTTGCTCATTCACAATTCCCAATCCTACGTTATTTTCAATGCATAAGAAAAATCAAAGCCTTTTCTTTATGAACTCTGGAAATGATATTCATATTATGAATTGTGAGAGGAAAAAGGAAGCAGAGAGCGGTTCATTTTCGTGCGCATCTGAAATTGGGAATTGGTCACTTGCCCTTTTCGTTTCTCTCCAGTCAACAGTTCATATTCTTTATTCTTCCTCCATCATTCTCTCGTTTTTCATTCATAGACATTATTATTCTCATTATTCTCCTTTCTTGTCCTATTCAAATTTTTGGGGTTAAAATGTATGTGAACAGTTTCGTTTTAGGTGGAAAAGTTCAGAAATTATAATAAATTTCTGGGCCCTTACAACGTCTACATATTTCGGATTTCTGATAAAAAAGCATTTTAATATGAAATTTAATTTACAATTATCAATTGTGTGTTTTACGGAAACGGAATGCAAAATATATTGAACTTTTGAATTTTGATAACCTTATGATTTATGATGGTAATTTTCTTTCAACTACCAAGAACAATAATTATTACTCCCATTCCTATTTCGTGTGTATCTAGAAAATAGTTACTGTTCATTTGATCTATAGAAGGAGTTTATGAATGAGTTTTGTATTAGAATTCAGCCGACCGAATGTCTACCAACTCACAATCAAAGCTCAGCTCATTTCAAAACCAAGTAACAAAGGTGTATGTGTGACAATAATAAAGTACAAAATACTCCACAACACCCATTCTCCATTGTCCAGTCTATGGCAGCCCTGATGTATGTGCTTGGTTATTGACTATTGACTATAGTATATATATATACTGGCTATTGAGAGAATATTGAGTGACTATTGAGTGAGAGTTGTACATTTGGTTGTAAACGTTTTTCTTTATTTTTGTACACAATACACAATGGGCGAGTGACAAAAAGCAGGACATGACAAGGAGTTAAGAAAGTTGAAAAACTTCCGTTCAAAGCTCAAAGCTCAAACTGAATATTATGTACTTGACTGGCCACACGAATTCAAATGCTAAATCCATACAAAATACAAAACACAAGTATGGATATTCCAGATTCAAGGTGTTATTCAAGTGTCAAGTGTTAAGCCATAAAGTTCTCACAACTTGTCACAAAATCCTCAAAGAAAGAGGGGGAACTTGATAAAAATGTAAATTCGTATTTCCCTTGTCATTTTATTATCATTTCCATCATCTAATGTCTTACGACCAGTATTTAAATTTCAACCCTTCAAGAAGCTTAAGAAAAACTGTAATTAAAAAAATGCTCATTTTTATTGTTCTACTTTAATTTGTGCTGATATGGTGTCAAGTTGATAGTTGATAGAAATCGAAAGCATGAAGAATAAACAACTTGACTTGACTTACCAAGACAAAAAGCTTAGCCTTTAAAAAAAATAAAACCGACCTCCGTTCCTTTGGTCTTTTCAAGTAAATAATTCACATTACATAGCTCTATTAATTTTTTCTTCAATAAATTCAAAATTGTGAAGCTTTATTATGAGTTATGAGTGGATGAGGCAGAGGCAAAAAATATTTCCGCTGCATCTCTGTTCTTTCTTTTATGTATTTTTTCCTCTGGAATAGGGGATATGGAACAAGCTTCATGCTCGATACTAGTTACAAATCAAAGTACACATCCACTCACTTATTGTGTATATGCTTATACTTGTTATTTCTCATAGCGCGTCCAGAGTCCATATTAAAATATGTAATCTGTACAATATATATACATTTATAGTATTACGAATGAATGAATAAGTCTATCATTTGGTTATTTTTTTTACATAAACTTGTTCTCCTCTTTTTCAACACTCAAATCTACAGATATGAGACTTAAGCCTACAGGGTACGGATGTCTTGGTCAGAATATAGAATCAGACTCAGAATTGAGTAAGAAGTTCAAGTCAAAAAAAGAAAAATCTCTGCCGCATATAACATGTATAGATTATAGATGCATACACCTGTATAACTTATATGTATTATTTACATTAGTTTTTTACGACTGGCTATATTCTGTATTTTATATTGTATTGCGCCGTGTGTCTAATAATTATCCATAAGATGATGGAGCGAGAGGAACCAAGATGTGAATCATGAAGATGATAATCATAATCATACATGCTCGTGTGTTCATAGTTCATACATGTGTATGTATTATGTGTGTGTAGTGTGTAATGTGTAGCAAAGGACAGACAATAGACAGACGACTCCGACAACCAACAACCGACAAGCCAACAGCAGCCAGCAGCACGAATACATATACATAATATATCTGATGCCTGATGCTCTATTATGTTATGTCAGGTACATGTTTATGAATGAAAATCCACAGTCTACAGTCTACACCCACACATAACAGCTAACAACTAACAACCAACAACACAGCACAACTTGTTGCAAAAAAAACCTTTAATCTTCTTCGTCTTCACTCTCTACTCTTTACTTTATACGGTTTACGTGCATCGTAAAAATGGGATAAAATACGAGAGAAATTGTGTTTTATTATGACTTGGCACTGGCATTGGATTCAAAGGAGGGATTCAAAATTCAAGATTCAAGACGAAAAAGTAGAAGACCAAGAAGAAGCTGAGTGAGCGAGAAAGAAAGGAGGGTAAAAAATTGAGAAAAGTAGGAAAAAAGATCGTGGGAAAGTTTACGCGTGTTCACCATTCACCACCACCAACCACTCGGGAGTAGAGTTTAGATTGTACCTACGCCACATTATTATGTACTTTGTACTATATTATGTACATTCGTCATTCGTCTCAAGTCGCAACATGGAATCTTAAATCTTGAATGGACTTTACACTTGTGTAATACATAATACACAATACACACATGTCCGCCTAATCTACCATAACATAAACATCAATGTAATTTTCCTATCCAGTCTACAGTGTAACGTGTAACGTGCATCTCTAATCTCTATATATTATACTGTACAATGTAAAATGTAATACATCTATGTGTTTAGAGGAGTACTATACATGTATTTTATTAAATGATGCACACTCCCGTACGTACGTACAATTTATAATATGTATACACAATATGTACATTTCCACTCGACGTATATTATTTTGTATATTTTGTGCTATAAAAAATAAAACTTTTTTTATGCAAGTCTGTAACATGGAATTACGAGTATAATAAAAGTACAAGTACAAAAATCTCGTATTACATGAACAGTGAACAGTGAACATTGAATCTGTGCACTGTATTTGGAGGAAATTCCGTATTCCATGTAATCCGTAATCCTTAAAAAATAAATAAAAATACTTGTATAACTTGCTCTCTACAGTCTACAGTTTACAAAGTACAAATTCTTTATGAATTTATTTTGACCTGGGGAAAACAAGCAAAATAGACAGCTACAAGCTATGTACAATGCACAAATAGATGTTCATAGAAAATCAGAATGCTTTTAAATTTTTAAAACTTAACACGAAGGATGGGCGAGTTTCTGGAATCTGTGTAAAAATTCTATGATTTTACGGTATACATGCATTTTTATTCCCTCTGTAGTTCATAGTATATTGTGAAACTGCTAAAATGTATACTGTCTACTGTATGTACAACTTCAATGTCACTTGTTAATTTTACATGCTTCTTTTAAATCACAAATCCCTTTCAACAAAACAAACAACAGCAAAATGCACTTGCACTGGATTTTGTCATTTAAACACAATTCTTTCAAACACTAGCTGCAAACTGCAAATAAAAACAGTACATTTCTGCTCATTTTGGGGCTAGTGCGAATTTTTCATTCTTTTATAATAACTATATTTTTTTTAAAAAACATGAAACCTGTGGTACAGCTCGATAGAAACCAAAATGAGGAGACTTTTTGTAATAATATGAGTATTATCTAGTTTTTCTGTGAAAAATAGGGTGTCTTCTCTTTTCTTTGTTTAGGCTTATTTTTCGTATTACTCATTCATAAAAAGTAAAGTGTACAGTGTAAAGTGTACACTGTACAAAAGAAATAATAATGTACTCAATACTCATGACTGAAAGGTAAACTACCATTTACAACTTACGATGTAAGAGTACGAGGACCATTCAATTCCATTTCATTTCATTGACGCATATACACAAAACACAAAATACAAACTACACACGCGATGTGTTACGTTACTTTTTTTTGTTTCCAAATTTTCATTCATATTCTTCTCATCGGTTTTCCTTTTTTGCTCTTCAGGATTCTGGATTCTGGAACTCCCCCTCTGTCTTATTAGTTTCTTACAGGTTTCTTACATACATGTACAATGTACAATGCTCTTTGAGAGAGAAAGAAAGAAGGAGAGAGAGTGAGAGCATAATAATATTATTGTGCATCTCCAATCTTTTTTCTATGTGTATTTTATATTTTATGCTCTTTACTATACTATTTGGATTTTGGATGGATTTATCCGTCAAGGTTTCGGGTCATTTCAGCACGAAAATTGTCTATTGTCTTAACAGCTTAACATTTTAATTTAAAACTGACATTTTATGAGCAGCCTGTACTAGTGTTTAGTGAACTCCCCATGTGCATTTAAAATCTGAAGTCAATTTGTCTTGTACCTTGTGACTTGTGACGCCTTCATGTTTAATGTAGGCACTTTCAACTTCCAGCTCATCGTCTGGTTTTGTGTACACATGCAAGATGTTTACTGTTTGTATCTTTTTTATAGCGTCTAGTGTCTAGTTTCTAGTTTATCGATATCGTTGTCATTTAGATTTTCTTTGAAAAATTTAGAATTTAGAATCTACCATCTAGCATCTAGGATCTAGATTCTAGATCACCCGGCAATTTTTCTTTCAGAGACGCCATAACCCTTGAGCCTTGAGCCAAAAAGCGTGCACGTTGGAAGGAGCATGATGTGATATGTAGAAAGAAACTGAAAAAGTCGTGTCATCTGCAATATTCAAACACAAACGAGAAACGACAAACGACAAACGAGGAAAGACGAAAGACAAGTTGAGCTTCTAAATCTAATTTGATCTGCTCGTATAGTAAACAAAAGATTTTTTTGCTGTCCTCAGCAAATACTTTGTACTTTGCAAACTTGCAACTTGTTCAAATTCAAATTGAAATCCGGAGTTTGAAGAGTAATAAGTATATTACATACATTTTACTTGGAATCACTGCTCAATCTAATCTAAATCACGCTGCAATACACGTGAATAAAACTGAGAACAAAACTAAAGCACAAATCTCACAAACAAATAAAAAAAATTAAGAAGCAAGGAAAAAAATAAAAAAAATGTAAAGTGTGTAAATAGTAAATAGATAAAATACTTTTTAAAAGGCGTCCTTTTTGAATTTTGAATTTTATAACTGATAACTGATGTATAAATTTCATAAAGACGTCGAAGGAACAAAATAATATTTAATGTTTTAGTACAAAAAGCTTTTATTGCTTGTATCGACGATCGATGATAAAGAATAAAAAAGATGGTTGAATCTACATGCTTCATTTTTGTTTTTTATACATACATTTTATGCCATGGAAGATTGTACATATTTATACAGAGTCTACAGGGGACGAAAATAAAAATTAGAGTGATCGTGAGACGGATTCTTATTTTAAGTCTGGAGAGAGGACACAGAAAACCACAGTGTGCATTTCAGATTTTTTTTTAATGTGGACGTATAAACAATACACACTGTACATTGTACAAACGACTGGATAGTGGATGGTGAATGCTGAAATTGGAATTGAAAAATGTGTGGCAGGTACACGATGACAAAAAACGTTACGTGATGAATTTGGCCGTCCTGTAAAAGCCGCTAACGACATTATACTGCATACATTATACACTTTCTACTTTATGCTGCATGCGTATTTGAGCAATGGAGAACTAAAAGTGGCAGACAGCATAAAAACATTGAATTTATTTCCGGTCACTATGTAAATGTTGAGTCATCTTTTTTCCCCTACAAGTAAAATTACCTTGTACTTTATTTATACTTCATCCCACAGCCCACAGTCAACTATCATCACGTCTTTGATTTTTTTTTTTGCATGGTTCAGTGTTCAGTCGTCCTGTTTTTAGTTTTTGATTTTTTTATCTGTTTGCCTTTTGTTTTGTGTGTGCAGTGTGCAGTGTTCAAGTTGAACACGTGGTGGTGAAGAGTAGAAATTCATTCATGTTTTTCTCTGTCTGTGATCTGTGAGAGACAGTACTTAAATATTTCCATTGGTAACATTTTTCCTTCTATCTGCTATAAGCTATAAGCTATGCATATGCAATCTGTCCAAAATACAAAAGTATTTATGTATTATTACACAAAAATTAAGTTGAATGAAGATTTTACTGGAAGAGTTGTAAACATTTCTTTTTTCATTCAAACTTTTCCATTCTAAATGAAAAACTGGAAGCTGCTGTTTACTTTTTTAAAGTCAACCTGATAATTTTACTACTAGGTAAAAGTGAGGTTGTTGATGAAGTGTCTCGAGCCTCACGAAGGAAAGAAAATATTGGACATTAAACATTGGACAAAGGAGAGTGAAAAGTGAGACGTTTAAAAAAAATGAACTATGTGTGTGTGTCTTTACTCTTCATTTTTGCGTCTACTTCTTAAAAATTGCTCAATTTGCCCGGCAATTACAATTAAGTTGTAAAATGTGACTGATGGCGTCAACACTTTTACACCCGCAGATTTACAACTCATAACTTTTAATGTCTTTCTTTCTTTCTTTCTTTCTTGCATCATAAATCTCTTTGTAAGTCAAAACCTTTCGTATTTAGTATTTAGACTACAAAGCTCATATACAGAAGCACAAGCATACACGTTACACAGAAAACAGCCATTTTCTATTCTTTCAGTATATCATCTACTGCTGTCTACTGTCCATCTAAAATCCGAAATCCGAAAATTTGCAGCTTTAACCTTAACGCTTTATTTACAACTTGTAGTGTGTGTATAGTGTAAACAGCTATTTATTTCCATCTATTATCATAACACACGTTGTGTACACGTCCTAGTCTCATAGTTCTCAATCACGTTCATCTTAATTTCACTGAATATGCGCTATTTTATCGTGTATACTGAATTCCACATTCTCACAAACGTGTTTTAAACCTAACCTTCAAATTTCATTCCAACTTTTACTTTTTATTCCATGTCTTTCAAAATCAAAAATAGAATAACTGCACAATGTAATATTATAGTAAATAACAGAGTATAAAAAATTCATCGAAATGAATCATCTCGAATCTCCTAGTAATTTCTGTACTGGAGATGACAGGGTTATATTTCACATTTCACGTGTATTTCATAACGATTTCCAGCAACAACAATGTTCCCTTGAGTAAAGTACCTGTCAATTGTGGATTGTCGATTGTCAATGTCAAGTGTGGGTTTTTACATAGATACACGTGAAAATGAAATAAAATAAAATAAAATAATGATGTCTCGTCCTTGTTATCATGTATTTCTGACAGAAATTGCGTATTGTTGAAACTTTAGCTTGTGTATTTTGTATTTTGTATAATATATATTTCACGATAAATTATAAGTAAGAAGATCCCGTTTAATCTATGTAATACAAGTGCTTTGCGCTTCGCGTTGACCGGAGGGCTTGGCTTAGCGGTGAGCATGTGAGCTCCCAGAAACCCTTAAAAAATTTA
>JABASP010001069.1:0-34916 GCA_019776565.1 Sminthurinus signatus | reverse complement strand
GAAATGGGCAGCAGATCAAAGATGTTGCGCCTCTTCAAAAAATACACACTGACACACACGAAGGCGACTCTTCTTCTTCTTCATTTCATTTCCCTTTTTCTTTCCTTCCCTTCATCGCAGTCATCATCATCATTATCATCATCCCCAATGTACATGTATGTTAGTATGTGCTCTTGTTCACATTTTTTAAAAGGGAACAATACACACAGTACACAGTATAAGTATATGCTATATTATATTATATGTATACATGAGATATTGTGAACTGTATGGTATTTGGTGGTGACTCGGATGGATGGTTGGCAGAGAGAAATTTAAAGAGAATGAGTACCTCAATAATACAGATACGTAGAAAAAGTAAGTAAGTAAGTAGAGAGATGACACAGCAAAGCCCAAGAGCGAAAAATGAGGAGAGGAGGGAAAAAAATTGGTCCTTTTTACTTTTTACATACATTCTATATTCTATATAATATCATTTTGGGAAATCTTTCACAATACTCGTCTTCTGTCGCCCACCTCATCTCACATGTTGTGTGTTGTGTTGTGTTCTGTGTGCTGTTGTCTTGTATGAGTGCTTCATTTATTGTTACTGCGTCTTTTTTTCCAGTTTTCTTTATTCTTCTACCATCAACTATCAACTATCGTAGTATCAGGCATTTGTTGTATAGATACATCAGTTGCATGTACATATATAGATTTACAGGTATGGATAATATACGAATACAGGTTGCTACATGCTTGGGTATGTGGATTGCATAACAAGGAGAGGACAAAAAAATACACAATTTATGTGTATTCAACATTACAAAATATCAAGGAGCTGAATATTATTATGTGGAACTGATGGAGAGTGAGTGAGTGAAACACTGAGAGAGAGAGAGAAAGAGTCATGTTGTTCACTTTTGAAACAAGATTTTCAAATTTGACAGTGACAGCATCTTTTACTCTTTATTTTAGGAACTTTCCCCTCGTTTCGTGTCCATTGTTAAAAATGTACATAGTATATTATGCTACATGTACAATGTGCAATGTAAATCGTATACTTTTACAAGTTTGTTAGAAGTCAGCTATCTGCATGAATCTGCTCAGTAATGACTTATGAAAGTATAGTCTTCGTTCTTGTGTGCTTTCTTTTTACATGTCAACTAATTACTAAACAAATCATAATATAATAAGAAATAAGATGTTTGAATTTGATATTCATAAAATATTATACAAGTTTCCTCAAACCAATTTGCATATTTTTACAAAAATGTATTTAAAAAATAGCATGAAAAGTATAGAATGTAAGTAATGCAATGAAACGAGATGAAAGAGAAAGTTAAGACATTAACGAACTATTACATAACAAATGTATCTTATCATATATCGTACATCGTGGATGTTTGCTAGAATCCAAAATGTATTCTATAATAATGCTCCATTTGTTTTTTAAAAATTCAAAGCTGATTATACGTTCTATAAAAAGTACATAATAAATGTTATACATATGTGTCTAAAGTCTAAATTCTAGATTCTAAGCTCTTGAAGCCACACAAGCTTAATATAATAACATGAACCAAATTATAAAATACAAGGAGCAAAGAAAAAATGAAAGAAAGAAGTAAACAGTTCTTATCTTGACACGCAACATTTATTTTTTCTAGACATTCAGCATTCTTTGTTGTCTGTTCTTCCAGACTTACAGAAAAAGGGAAAAAGTAGAATATAATAAAGACATTTAGGATTTAGAATTTAGAAGGTCAGTTGAAGATTGAAGAAGGAAAAATTGTTTCAAGATATCTCCCTCTCTTCATTATTATTAAATAATTGAAATGATTCTATTTTTAAAAGAGAAAGGGTCTTTTGCCGTCTACTTTACAGACCTTAGATCTAGTTTAGCCAGACAATTATTATTATTACAATTTTTAGCAGAAGTATTTTATGTAAAGGGTACAGGGAGAAAGAATCAGGTACATGATACTTATGTAATCTGATTTAAATGTACTTTTCGATTTTTCCACATTTGTATTTCATTATTGATTTATCAAGAATCAAGAATCAAGAGTAATAGACGTTCTGTGTTTCTATCTATTTTAGTCTAAAATATTTTTTCTTTCCCGACTTTTTATTTGTGAACAAGATAAAATTTACCTAGACTTGAGACTTGAGACGGAAATGAATGCAGGTGTACTGTGTGTACATTTACAATTCCATATTCCATCTAATCTATACTTATGTATTATACATTGAACCCATCTTTATGTATTGACTTGTTTTTTTTTGTTTTTATTAAGAACCTATCGGAAAATTCCATGTACATACATACATGTAAATATATAAATGTATGTTATATATTGTATGTGGTGAAACAGTAAGGTATGGAAAGATTGTAGATTGTAAACAATCGGAATGCTTCTTTAATACACCATCAACCATCAACCAGTTCACTGATTTTTGGGGGGTTCCTTGTCTTCTCTTTGATTTTTGGTTCCAACAGTTTTTAAACCAAAAAATCAAGATGATGCTACCTGCTCTACCTTTATGTAGCTGTATGTATTTAGTTTGAAATGGAAATTATGACTAGTCAAGAGCAAAAACGAAGAGAAGAGGAGAAAAAAGAAACTGAGAAGATTCCTATCATATATAGATGTACAATGTACATTGTAACTATCTATCAGTTTCTATCAGTTTACATAACACAACACGAAGTAGCAAGCAGTAAGGAATGAGAAGACTAGACTAGAAGAATAGTCAAAGTAAAGAGAGAGAGAGAGAGAGAGAGAGAGAGGTACAGCAGATAGACAAAGAGAGAGTCAAAAAGTAAAAGAAAAACAAAAATAGGGGAAAACAATAAAATATACTAGTAGACATCAAATATATTTACTTCTCATCGATGTACTTGTACAGTATATTCGTATATTGTAGACCTCGTCAAAAAACTAAAAGTTTGAGAAATTCAAAGTCTTACCTCTTCAAATCCTTATATTTTGTGTATTAAACAACCACTGAAAAAATAAGTTCATTTGGATTAGGTTTGCAGGTCACTCAAATGACCCACAATTTTTCATTTACTTTAAACGTAGCGTTCACCAGAAGTCAGGCATGATGTGGTTGGGGAGAAAATGGGAGGGGATAGAATTTTAAACACTATCTTAAATAACAAATTATGGGAAATAAAAAATTTCCTTCCCGGTTGTTCAGAGGTCCAAAAATCGCCAAAACGAAAAAAGGCAGCCAAAATCAGGTTTTTAGACCCATTAAAACCGGGAAGGAATTTTTTGAATTTTTTTCTTTTGCATAATTTATTAAAGAGCTAGAGAGACTTGATTTCAATTCTCAAAAAACTTCTACCCCTCCCCTTTCTCCCCACATCAAGTCTAATTTCTGGTGAAAGCTCCATTTAAAATACATGTTGAACTTTGGTGAGCTTTCATGACCTCTGAACCTAATTTTAATAAAATGATTTTTTTGGAGGTTGGTTTTTACACCAAAAAAAAACGATATGACCAGGGAGATTTTGAATTGCTCAAACTTTTGGATTTTTGACAGGGTCTAGTTTACAATGGATGAAAATACAAAATGCACATTAGTGTTTTCGGCTTTTGAACTGTCCTAAGAATATACATATATATATATGATGTTATTGCTCCAACTTGGATCTTTGACAAGTTGGAATATATATTTTTCATCAGCTTCTTGGAAATACTTGTGGAAGAGGACGTGGAGCGGATGACGGCTTTCTTCCCTAGGAGTAGCAAAAGCTTTACAATACTAACTAATATTCACGATATGTCAATGTGTCAAGTTCAAGTACACAGGCAGCACTGAACACTGAACACTGAACGCACACTTTACCTACACGCATGCATGAATGCATATGTATTATGTATACTCCATACTCAATAGTCAATAGTCATATATGATATATAACAGTGTATTATCTATGTATGCATCTTTAACCTTATGAAATTTCTCAAATATCATTACAAGTTCATAGAGAGAAAGGAAAAGAAGATAGACTCCTTGTGTATTGTGTATTGTGTGTATAATTCTTCTACTCATGTATGTACTATCCACTCTAATATTATATAGACTATGGACCATATTATTAGATATGTACATTGGTTTTATAGTCAATAAGTTAAAATAAGTAATAGGTCCATGTTTTCTTCCTGTATCCAGATTCCAGATATTTTGTATCTTGTAGTTTGTAGTTTGTAGACGGTTCATAAGTATGCATAGAATACATTGATATTATTTACTCACCATAATATACGATATACTAAACAGTGTAAAGTGTAAAGTGTAGAATATGTAGCAATGGTCAAAGCTCAAAGCTCAAAGCACATGGAACATGGACATCCTACTGTGAGCCTTAACCCAAAATATAACCTAAAACTAACAGCAAGAGCTGTATAAAATGTAATGTATAAAGTATAGAGTATAGAGTACTGAGATTCCCTGTTAGAAAAGAAACTTTAAACTTTTATACAACAGGTAAAAACAAAAAAAAACACTCCTATAAAATCTCTACGAGTTCCGAGTGTTAGAGCTTTACTCCAATTTTTAAAACATTTTTAAAAACAAATACTCGGTAGAGAATTGAAACTATAGACTTTAAAGTATTAAAATCCAAGGGCATGTAAAACGTCTTACCTTTTCGCCGCTTTAAAATTTATCTTTTACCACTCACTACGTACTATGTGTAAATGTAGTTCTGATTTAAAAAATAATCTTAAAAGAACTGGAATTGTTTAAATGTGTAAAGGGCTCTTATTATCATTAGTTCTCAAATGCTCAATTACATTTTTTAAAATGGAGATTAGTATTGACCATTGAAATTTATTCAATTTAAAAAAGAAAATTATTATACTCCCTCACTAATTTTTATTTTAAAAAGTTTGTGATAATTCTAAAACAGTAAAAATTATTACTATACTTTATACTTCATAGTAGTATTGAATACATGTGTGAAAAATGTACAATAAAGTAGAAATCTACCGATATGACATGGCATTATGGCAAGGTGGAAAAAGGTACCTAAGATTGGGAAAGGTCCATTACTTTTGTTTTGGCTTCTTGGAAACTCAAACTTTTAGGTTCTACGGTGAGACGCAAAAAAGGTGACCTGCTAACTAATCTTAGATTTTTTCTAAATACTAGACCACTAAAATTTAGAAATTTAGACCATCAATTCAAAATTCAAAGAAATTCAAAGGACAGACATGCATTTTTATTTTTCTACAATAAAAGTTAATAGCTTTGGATCACATTTTAATCTGTGCTAATGGCTAATGGAGATCATAACCTAAAATTACAGGGAAGAGAAGAGGAGTATTTCATAAATTGATTGCTGTTGATATCTTTTCTTTCAATAATTCAAGAACCTGCCTTTTATCAAGTGTCATGTGATAGGTTTTTTTCTCATGCACACACAACATTCTGTATCTGTATCTTGCATGTGTCTCTGACTTTGACTTTGCCTTTGAGCTCAACTTGACTGTCCATGACACCTTCTCTTAGTTCTCAGTCAGTAGTTTTTTTATGTGTCCACTAAACAATTAGCAAGTCTGTGTGTAGATTGTGGATTATATTATAATCCACATATGCACTATAGGAGAATCGCCCAACTTGAAAAACTTGCATGTAACATTTAACATGTGACTATGGATGAACGATGAAGGAGAATGAAAAGATGAAGACAAAGTGGAAGGAGAATCTCGTTTAAATATGTGTTATGTGTATGATCAAATCGTGGAAATATGTGTCAATATTCCTTTTACATATTTACCACTAACAACTAACAACTAACACTATGCATACATAAATGCAGACAGTATACCTTTTTATTTTTCATCCTTTATACACAATGGCAATCGAGCATGTTTTGTATGTACTATGTATGTATTAAATAAACTTTACTTCCAATTTCAAACTCGAGGTATTCCCTATGCATGTTCTTTATGTAAATAATCATGGAGCTATATAGCTTGTCAATGATGTATATGCAGGTATGTGTATGCCGTATATCTTCCAATACTTGTGTATCAAATACTTGACGTAAGAAAACACAAAGACTGTGAACAGAATGAACAGTGAACAGGTGAATTTACCTTCGTTTAGTGGGTTGTACAATTTTATGATCCCAATTGACAACACACATTCATACATACATATTTTTCAACTCCAGACATGTTTGCTCAAAAACTTCTTTTTCATCGCCTTCCAGTTTTTCGTTGACATTCAATATGAACTTTCAACTGACTGTGGACTCTGGATTTTGGATTCTGGATTGAAGTTGACTGTGTACTGTGTATGTATTATGTCTCTGTAGGTCTCTGAATATTATATAATATCATGCACATTTTGGTCTTATGCATTTACCTGTGTATCTTTTAGGTTTGCTCATTTACTCAGAAGAGTATACTCTGTACTCTGTATTACATATTTAATTTGGGGTAGTAAGGTTGAAAAAGTAGATGGTGAAGTCAGAGCTACTTGCTGCAACTTCTTGGTTATTTTCCCACTATGTACCAAGTGCCAACTAACAAAATTTCTGTATGTATGTCTTTAGTGCGTAGGTAATACTTTTGACTTTTGAATGTCTGTCTGTCGGATGACACAACTCCTGCTGGCTTTCATCGACATTCGAGATTCGACATTCGACAGTCCAAGTCCAAGACCAAGATCAGGTTCAAATCCCTCTCAACTTTATAAGGATGGTGACATGGAAAATATTTTTATAGCGACAAGCGACAAGTACACACAGTGCACAGCAAGCAGGTAGAAATTACATATTATGTGATGTCTGATTGTATGAAGTTAAATCCATCGTTCCTCGTAGATATTAGATGTAATACTACTAATAATAATGCATACAGCATGCATAAATTGCCAAGATATTATACATGGAGTATAGAGTATAGAGGTGTATGAATCTATTTTTTTTATACATGCTACCTGTGCATGTACAATTTAAATGTGTGTTTGTGTGTTGTGTGTTGTGTGTACACGTGAAATCCAAGTAGGATGAAGGAATTTCTCATCTTCCCACTAGTCAGAACGCTATAACTTGACAAACTATTTTCTATTATTAGGAGTGAATGAATGCTCAATCCTCATATTTATCTTTCTACTGTATACAGCAATAATAATCCTAATACTTGCGCTCATAAATGTTTTCACTCTTTCTTTCTTTCTTTCTTTCTTCCATTCTTTTAGTTTACTTTTTTTACTGTGTGTGATTCCGAGGGTCCGTGTTCCTTTGTGTGTACACTGTACACTGTACATTGTACATAGTATAAAGTGATACACATGAGCAATGAGCAATGAGCAGACATGTTAGCACACATTTTATAGAATTTGGTATGAAGCATGTAGTATGTACAATGTACTATGTACACAGTCCCGTAATAAGACAAAAAATCTCATCTCGGTGAAATAAGAAAGAAAAAAATGCTCCCTGGACAAAACATCTCAACTCCAAACTCCAAAGTCTAAATAAACTTTATACTGTGCACTGCACACTGAAAGATTCGAAACGACCCATTACCCATTACACAATATTTAATTAAATATATACAAGTATACGCTATAGTCTACAGTTCACTGTTTTATGAATGTAGAGTAGACCTGACATTGTTCATAGATTGTTCATTGTACATTGTACATTGACATTGAAGATGAAACAGGGATGAATAGTAAATAGTTTACATAATATTATGTATGTATGTATGTAGATGAGACTCAAAAATGTAGAACAACAAAGAAAGAAAGAAAGAAAGAACGTTTTTTTGTAGGGGCTTTTTCATTTTATATTAATCAAACATTGACTTTAACAGGAAAATGTTCTTTGTCATTCTCAAATGTGGACAGATTACACAGATGTGGATATTGTACATTTCATTCCTCCTGTCATCAGTCATCAATTCTCAATTCCTAAAGATAAAGTTTTCCTCTTATTACAATTAAGAATACAGATATGGAATTTAGTACGTGTGCAATTGTGTATGTTTGGTATGTAGATATATCTATTATCTATAAATACTGTACATTATATTTTGTATATTGTATGCACGATACTCGTAAAAAATTAGTGTGGACATGAAAAACTAAACATGAACATCGAGGACGGTGTGACAGTTTGATATTTGAGTTTTTGAGCATACACATCTTTAATCTGTAATCTATATTATTATTATCATTATTATTATTATAGATGGATACAACATTCTCGTCATTTTTATTTGTGAAACCGTTAGACAGATCAAAGTTTCATGTACTTGTTAATACTTGTTAGATAAAAAGTATAATAGTATAGAATATGAGATTGAATACAGATGAATCAAAAAGTAGTGGAGAAAGAAAAAACTACCTGTATTTTTAACGACCCATTTTTTATGCGCTCAAAGACAAAGACAAACCAGAATAAACATGTCCACATAATATTATTACATAATACAGATGTGTAATACGTAATATGTAGTGTATATACAGAGCATATACTCCATATGCGTATGAGTATGAGGGCAGAATGAATTGTAAACAATGTAGTTGTTTCTCTGGGACTTGGGACTTGGGACCCACTTGATCTTGTATAATATGTTGTAGGGAAATGGAACAGAAGAATTTATGAATGAAGGATTGAAAAATTGTATCGTATTTTATATCCTTGTCTCTCTTTCTCTCTCTCTTTCTCTTTCATTTTCTCCTCTTACTCTTGCTCTCTGTTTTTGTCTCCCTTAACCTTTTGTTTATACTTTATACATAAAGATATAAAATATAAAGTAAGAAACAACAAGAACAGAATAATAATGATAATAATAACAACAACAATTGAGATCTTTAGCTTGTTTCATTTTTAGTTTATTTCTTGGTTCATTCTTACTTACTTACTTCATACTTACTAGTTACTACTACTGTTACTTTCAACATTCATTGCTTCTGGCCTGTTTCTGTTTGGGGTTTGAAGTTTGGAGCTTGGAGCTTGTACTCTGCTTTCTGGTATGACATGACACAATATTGTCTAAAATGAGGGTTACCTACAGGTTATAAGTGTTTGGTGTATGTACGATGTATACATAATAGGTACATGCCTACAAGATTTCGATTCAAACTTTGAAAAAGAAAGAGAAAGAGAACAGTGAGGACTATCTCAATCTGCCCTAGGAAGAGAATAATTTTGACATTTTTCGTCTCGGGAATTTTTGTTCCCACGATCTTCTCAACAAACTACAAACTACACAATATTCATTACATCAATCGCCTCACATTCACAACACACAAAACACAATGCACAATGTACAAAACATATCTATAGATGCACGTAGATGTTATAAATGTATATATATACGAATAATGTTAAGAATACGAATAAGTTTGAAGTTTTGAAGTGGCTGTAGACTGTAGACTGTAGAGAGTGGCCTCCAGGCTGCTTCTGCCTTTCTCAAATCTGAAGGAGCCAGCCAAACAACCCGCCCACACATGATATAATATAGATATAAAAATATACATGCACAATACACAATCATACAGTTACATAATTGTTTTGATAGTAATTAGGTTTATTGTCTTGAGTCTTGAATGTAGAGATTTGACTCTTGACTCTTGATTCTTGATTCTTGACTCCACATTTCTCTTTCACTCATTCCTGTTTTTAATTGTGAAATCCCGGATCATATCTTTGCTCGTTCTTGGGTTTTGTTGTCCAGTCCATTAAGGAGTGTGTGTGATGTGTGAGAAGTTGAAACTGTTAGATTAGTTTTATTATGTTCTGAACTGCAATATACATTGACACATTGTAAATTGTAACTTTATGTAAACTACTTTTAGCCTCATTCTTAATTCTTAATTGTTATGGTATATTTTATACTTTAGATTTGGAGATTCCTTCGGACTTTTCCTGATCAGTAATTAATTCAACATTTTATACTGCTTTCTATTTACTATTGATTATTTATTATTTACAGTAGTTTGATTATTGAACATGTGTGTGCATAATAATAAAGGTAACTGGGAACAAGTATGAATTTGTGGAATTTTAGCCGTTAGCAATTTTCATTCCAGATAGCCAGTGAATTAAACACTAAACGCTAAACATGTATGATGTGTATGTGCATGGTGCTTGAAAGGTGTAATCCGTGTAGTTTCTATGTAAATGGTGATATGACATGATATGATATGATATGATATGATAGAGAATAGAACCAAAACCACTCAAATTCTACTGTCTACTTAGTAAACTCAACATGATCATCAGGTAAACTCCAATAAATAAATAAACTTTTTAAATCAATCGATCTAGACTCTAAGCTCTTTGGTTAAACAAATGATGCTATACAAAATCATTATGATACGGAACATTGTAGATTGTATATGCTTACTTTAAAATTGAATGGTGTAGATTGCAGGTTGTCCATGATCCGTAATACATTTAACAAGTTATCTGCATTTATATAAAAAGTACACATAAAGTGATGTATTAAAACATAACTGCTGATATTGATATTGGTATGATGTAATAGCGAATAGAGCAGACTTGTGCACTTTGTTTGTACATATGATCCAGTGGTCTGCTCAATTTTTGCTGTGCATGCACAAAATGTACATTGAACCTTGGAGATGGAAGATGATAAAATGCAGAATGTATGGGAAAATGTCCTGAACCAACATTTTGTGCAACTTTGCAAGTCTCAACTTTGTCTCTTGACTGTTTCTAGACTTACACTCTTGATTATAGACTCTCTACTCTCAACTCATTGAATAACGTGGACACTGGAAATAGGTACTTACACACGTTTAGTGGAAGTAAACTTGTTGCATCCAGATTAAAAACAACTTTATTTTATATGAATACAAGCTTTTTTTGCACATCTTATTTGTGATACTTTGTGCAATCATCTTTTTTGACAAGTTCTTTGTTGCTTCCGCCTGATTTTGGCAGTTTTTTACACATTTTTTAAGATTGGTGATTTTCCGCTTACATGTTTCCGCAATATCACAAGAAAGAACACGTTTAATAGAGTAAAATCAATCCAGTTCCGAAAATATACTATGTATATTTTTGATGTAGATAAAACTCATTTTACTGTGCCAAATTACTTGTAAAATGATTGCCGTTTACCCATAAATGCCCATACAAAAGATAAACATGCTCCAAGTTTTTATGTACGCTTGTGATGCTTTAAGCTTTGATCTACAATCTGTGTCTAGAGTTTCTGCAGCATCATCATTATAATTTGTTATCAAAACAACGACGTTCCGTATGTTTTGCCCTAGACCATTTAAAATATTAAAGGCTTTTTTTTATAAATGGGAATTTTTCCGTTTAGAGTTTGCATGTTATACTTAAGTATTTCATATTTCATAAAAAATTTTGTTGACCGTTTTGACTATTAAATGACACTGACTGAATTGAAGCAACATATGTAGCACGTTGGATTTTCTGCTGAACTGAAAATTGAACATGTTTTAATTTGAACCCTGAATGCGCAAAATAGGGAATACATGAACCGTGGATCATGTTATACGTTATACATTATACATACTTGACATGATAATTTGTGTCTACCCAAAGTATTTTTTTACAAAAAAACATTGGCAGTATAGGCGACAACGTAAAATGTAAGACCTCGTAGGGTTTTCTTTAAAAAAAACTCACTGATTATGAGAAAATCAATTGAAACAAATTATTCAGCAAGTTTTAATCATGACTATCCGTCTTTTCAGTATTTAATAGCGTTAAACTTTGAACCCTTTGAAACTTTGAAACTTCTGAGATTTGAGATTTGAGCTGTGACCATGCCAAGCCATGCCATGTGAGCTTACATGGATTTTTTTGGTTTTAGTGTCAAGTATACATTGTACGTTGTACATGGGACATAGCTTCACAACATGTTGTGTCAGTTCCTGTCTACTGAACAAAATTGTGAAGCGTTTCGGATTTTATGACATGACATGATAATTATTCGTCATGATTAGTGATGAGTTCAAAAATGTGCAGACTCTGTACTCTATACTTTTAAAGCCCTATAGCTTTTTTTGGTACAAAGGCATGCTTTTAAATCATGATAATGAGTAATGACTATTCTTTGGTTTGTATTTTCTATCTTTGATGTACTTTGATTTTTGATTTTTGGTTTTTGATTTTCCAGCCTGTTTGTTTCTTGCTTGTGCTTAAACATTTTCGTTTGTTCATTCATTAAAATTTAATTTGTCTACTGATCAGTGGATGAGCTCCATTAACATAGTTTTGAAAAATCTGGTACTTCTTGTTTCTTTTTGTACTCTTCATCTTTTTCTCTTTTACTTCTTTGAAGTCTCTTGAAATTTCAAATTATCTAATTGTTATTCCTCGCCAGTCTTTAGTTTTTACACATTCCAGAATCTAGATTCTAGAATCTAGAATTCCAGAATTAATTCCTTGATTTTCAAGATTTTTTGACTATATTTGACGAGTTTCGAGCAAAAATATTTCTCTATAGTCTATAATAATAATGTGTAATCTACAATGTACAATGTATGACTATGACTCTTGTACAAAAAGATCATTTATCCTTTATTCTTTCCTCTATTTTCTCCCTGATGAAGAAGAATGAAGAAATGAAGAATGAGGACTAATCATAGAAAGTGTACTAATTGAACCTCTCCTGTAGGAAAAGGCTTCAAGATGAACTGATAATAGTTTTGAGTATTTTTTCTTTGAGAGGGGGATGAAAAAAGGCAAAGGAGTATCAAATAAAAGTACAACTACATAGACAATATATAGTGTAAAAGCTATAAGCTATAAGATATAAGAAAGAATGTTGAATCTCTTTGAGAAATCAGAAATCAGAAGCAATGAGGAAGACACATTCTACATATATAAAATGTATAGTGTATCTCATATTCATATTATATTCACATGTGTATATCAACAAAATTGGATATTCTATATTCTATTCTAAAGACCGCTTCTGATTTCTGATTTCTGATGTTTGCCAGTTCTCTTTTTACTTTTTACCCATGTACATGTGTATTTTTTATTTGTTCATTTTTTACGCGGTTACGTGTAGGTTGTAGGTACTTCAATTCATAATAATATAAAAAGAGAAAGGGGGTTGAAGAGTATAGCAGTAAAAGACACTCAAGTCTTTTTTAGTGTTCATATTATGTGTATAAATAGAAAATAGAAAAGCTTCTTCACTTTGACTTTGATTTTGATTTTGACTTGGAAATAGGAACGTCAACATACAACACACAAGGTATCATGTTATATTATATTATGGTCTATAGATATAGATACAGCACATAAAACCCAAAATATATGAAGGACGAATCCGAAGGAAACCTGTTGCGATCCTTCTTCTTAACCGGAGTTGCCCGCCGCCGCATCATTTCACCTCCGGGTAAAATTCCTCAATTTTTTTTTTCTTTACCTCGTCGATTCATTCTGACTTTGTTGTGTACCTTCTTCTTCTTCTTCTTTTTTTTCTTCTTCTGTCCGCTTCTTCATATGTATGTTGTATGTGTATTACATATGATATAACATGATACGACTACATACATACTTCCACATATAATATTCTATATTGGGTAATGTATGCTTTCCTTCCGTATCACAAAAAACCTGTTTTTCCCCTTCGATCTATCAAGAGACAAATGAATGAAGGTAAAAGGAATTTTCTCTCTCTCTCTCTCTTTCAGTCACTCTCATTCTCTCTTTCTATGAGATGTCTGTGTGTAGTGTGTACATAATATATAAATGTGTGTATGTAGTATGTATGATGTACTTGTATTTCAACCTTCCTGAAAAACATTCATTAGACGGAAAGATTGGATCCTCTTCTCACTCGTCACTGGATCTCATTTGAAACTATACTTATATCTATTTATGTATTTATAACTTGTATTGTGTATTGTATTGTGTGGATAAATATAGCATAATATAGAATATAGATACTAGATACACTCTGCATTCATGTACTTTGTGTACTAGATCCTTTATATATATTATATGTATGAACACTGAACACTGAACAGGCGCCTTCTTTACGGGCTTCTCCTTAACTCTCACTTTGATCTCCAAACTCAAATCTCATCCTTTACGAATTTTATCCAGATAAATCCTTTCTAATAATAATATAGTAATAATAATAATAATGGTGATAAGACTTTGTGTATTTATTACTAGGCCAACTTTTCCCTCCATTCAGATTTTCAGATTTACTATTATAAAAAACTATGATAAAGGAAATTGAATGTCTATATTTGCTAATTCTAGATTCTAGTCTTTGAAGTAGCTTTTATCTTGTAACTTTAAAAAAAATTAGAGTATAATATTGAGCATTGAATAATTGATAAACTGAAAGCTACTAGAAGACATTTACAAGTAATTTAAAGTGTGAAATTATAGAGATGATTCATAACTTGAAAATTCAACTTGAGACGCATAATATTCAATAATAGATAGATGTGGCTTGTGGAGTCAAAGGTTTAATATTTACTACCACATGACACATGACACATGGCAAAAACGTGGATAGACGGTGTAATTAAGGACTCATCACCGGGATTCTCATATTTTCTCATTTATTTATTGTTTACACTTGACAGTAACAGGACTGTGGTGTAGGAATGAATGGAGAATGGGAAACAGTGAATGGAGGACTGCCAATTGACATAACTTTCATGTTTGGAATTTGGAATGCAGACGACAAATACATAACTTTTCCCATCCTCAATGTAGTAGATACCTATAATTCTCGTAATAATTATTATTATCAGTTATATAACGTGTAATGTGTCTATCAAGAACCACGAACGAAGAACTAAGAATGAAGAACCAAGACAAGTAAAAGTTCAAATTCCTGATAACAGACTATAGATGGAAAAATTATCAAAAGTAATATGTAATGTGTAATTGGATTCTGGATTCGGAGACTTGTCTTCCCTTGTATAATTTTATCTATCTATACTGTCGCATTGTGCAAATTTAATACTACATGAGTCTGCCTACTGCCTACTACCTACCTCAAGCCTGATCATATTCAGATTCCTGCCTTTTATTACAATATGATATAATATATTATACTCATGTTGTAAATAGGATCTTTAGAGCAAAGAATGTACAATCATATAATATACTATTTGTATATGTAGTGTGTATATGGATGAGTATGAGGCTGACTTGAGTTGAAAAAGGAAATTATACATGGAAAAGTGTGCACATAAAGTATAAAGTGTACATTTTTTTTACTACAATGGTGTTTGTATGTTAGTATATCTCAGAGACATAAATATCTGTAAACTGTAAACACTCACTTTTTTCTCACACACAAAAGTTCAAGATGAAAAAGAAGAAGAAGAAGACGAAAAAGAAAAAGAAGCAGAAAAGCTAGAAGAGAAAGAAAGAAAGAAGAGATGAGAAACTCAAGAATTTATAGGCACTCTTGAACTTTCATACTCCTGTTGTTCAATTTTCAATAGTTGATGCCGATGTTCGTGAGACTTTTAGAGTCATTAAATCAAGGTGAGAGTCGGCGACATCATGTTTTTTTCCTCTCTGTCTTTAAGTTGTCTTTAAGAGTTGGACAAATGTATGTAAGATAAGCCAATTATCCATCAGACTCACACATGCATTTTTCCATAGTACAGAACTCAGAACACAAAACTCGGAACTCGGAACATCGTCCTGCTCAAGCTCTTAAATAAGTCGACATGTTCTCCATTGTTGCTGTACAAGTACCTATGTACAAAATATACATGCATAACATGAGACCAAGTTTGACTTTGACTTTATGTATTCGTCAAGTGTTGAGTATTGAGTGTTTAGTGTTGAGCGAGACAAAGGTTTATTTATTTCTCAGATGACATTCTCCTTTTGTCCGTGTACAATGTACACATTTTGTAGTTTGTATTTTGTACACAAACACAATTTTGTAGCTATTACATAAAATGTATAGAATTCCGAGTATTTACAATCCTCATCTATTCCGTTGACTCTAAACTCTAAATAGACATGGTCATTTAAAAGATACACCAGACACTAAACATCTTAGCTGTACAGAATACAGAAACACGGATATTTTCCGTCTATGGCTACATTTGTGACTGCATCTAACTTCTCAGCTCTAAGCATCAAGTAATCAAACTTAAAACTCAACAGACTTGTATTTGTGTATTGTCTTGTCTTGTTTTACCTTAGAAATTTGGTTCATAATTGGATCTTTGAAGATTTAAAGACTCAGGACTCGTATAAAAAAGTCCTTGTTTACTTTACATTTTACTCGAATCTCTTTCACACGTTTGGAGGGGGTTTAATACAATCAATGTAAGATGTAAATCGATATTTTTATACGTTATAAGTTATAAATAAAGCTGGAAGTGTTCATTTTTTCCTGCTGAAAGAGTAACATGTTCATTGTTCATGGCTCATGTATACAAATATGTGAAGGAAGAAGAATTATAGAGATCAAAGGGGTAATTTCTTTAAAATTTATTTGTAAAAAGTACTGAAAAACCCTTAGAGGTCACAATATGTCAAAGGTCAAACTAGTTAGTAAACTGGAAAAAGGTACGAGTCAATGGTTACATGTAGTTTTTCATATAAAAATTGTTCCTCAATCTCAAACTGCTTGGATTTTGGCTTTTGTCTTTTTTCGGGTAGTGAAAAGTGAAAGTTGACTTTCTCCACCTTCTGAATTCTTTGATGCGGCTTTGGCAATTGAAAATTTAAAGTATCGACGTTAGCTTTGCTGTTTAAATATTTTGCGGCCTTTGAATAGTGAACATCAGCCATTGGTCTTACTCATTTGACCTTTGACCTTTGAGTGACCTCTGTCCCGTCTTTCAATTACTAAGTGTTTTTTCTCAAATAAAAATGCTCAAATGAGAAAATGAGCTATTTTTAATTTTGTTTAGAGGATTAGACCTCCATTTGGATTTTTGCATTAATTATTTTGTATTTAGACTGCATTGAAATCCAATCTAATCCACGTCCAATGTACATTGTATTTGCAAATGTGCATATACTCCACTCGAATCTACAGTCAATGAATAAATTATACAAGTGTTTTCAATAATTCTCAAGTGCTATTTGTTTACTCTTTTTACAAAGTATTACATTGTTTTTGATAAGCAGAGAGGATACAATCCAAATTCAATTCAGTGGAATCATGCAAACGTTTCATTTGCATTTGCATTGATATCTCAAAGCAGTAGCAGAGGTCCGTTGAGAGTTGAGAGTGCTGGAAAATCTCAACTTGTGGGATAAGGACAATAAACTCAGTGTAATAATCACCTATCTTTGCTTTGCTTTGACAGTCAACCACAAAAAACCAGACAAACTATGTATGAAACTATTGACAATTGACAATTGGTGAAAATGTGTTGCCAGTTGCTAACCCTATTTAGATATCTGTATCTGTATTTTTGCCAGGATTTGTCACAGCTCACAACTTGCGATGTAAAAACATCCTGCACTTTGACTAATCAAAATCTAGATGAGAATTTGATGAGGATTCAGACAGTTTTAATCTTTAATTCTAAAAGTAAATGGTGTATAATGTATAATGTACAAGGTATTCATAATTTTTAGTGTAGGGCACGGGGGACAATAATCCAAGCATTCACATTTTTACACATACATTTACATTTACAAGACGCATTTATAAGAAAGCAAATAACAAATAAAGCTCAAATGTAAATAAAACATTTAGCCCATGCGTTTAAATTTTTGATATGCATATGGATAATACGCATTTACATGTATTATGTATTATGCATGTAAAATGTAAATAAGCTGCTCGTAGTAGAAAAATTTGGTTGATATCATTCTATAAACTACGATAGTGTCAAGTGTAGAGTTTAGAGTTTATGCTGTTCAGCTTGAGTTTTTGAGGATACAATAATAAATCTCTATTATTTCATTTCAGTACAAATGCGGTGTATTTTAGGTGTTAGGTGTTAGGTTTACATTTTACATGTGTGCTTATGTTCTTGCAACTTGTGAGCACACAAAAAAGGGAACTTTCATCTTTCATCTACATTCTACATACAACATACAGAGAATATAGTTTGTAGTTTGTCATGTTTAATTGTAAGGGGGACAAAATAGAAGTAGAAAATACAATAAGAACATTTTTATAAACAATATTTTAAATGGCATGTATCGTTTATTGTGTAATAACATCTATTATTATTGTAATAATAATATAATATTACACACCGTACTGTACTGTGTGAAATATGGAACTTGAAGGGAACTGAACTGATGGATGTGATGGAGAGACGGAAAGAGTTTGCGATACCAGGAGTTTTATTATCCGAGGGCGCCATACCGGTCATCCACTCCACGATATAAATAATACACAACATATACATGAATTTATTTATGTATTTGCTCCGAATATACTTTATTATATTATGTCACCAATTATTGTAATATTTACAGAGTATAAATTATAAATACTTTGCTTTACATTTTCTTTGCACGTCTGTAGTTTGGAAACTGGAGAATAGTGTATCCTGAGGTGACTGGTTTTTACTAGTTGGTATTTGGTACATACATTCACATCTATATAAGAAATTTGGAATGTGGATCGGATTTAAATAAACATTCATGCAAATTTTACGGCTATGTATGCATTCATGTATAACTTCAATTCCAGTAAGCAGTACCGTTTACATATTTAGTAAAAGTAAAGATTGATGAAAAAGATCATTGCACTGTAGTGCAAAATTCATATAAAATAGCCCAAAAAACCCCAGGATATTGATAATTATTGATCATTTTAAATTCAGCTTTTGTAGAATTTGAAATAATCTAGAAATTTGCTCAGCATTTCCTTATTTCTCTGTATAAAGTATCAACTAGAGTGTAAATAAGCTCAACAGTATATGAAGGAAGAAGTTATATGCTTATAAATGATAAAATTTATAACAAGTTTGAGTTTTGAGCCGAGTTTGAAAAGAAGGCAAAGAATTGCAAACTTTGTCGTTGTGACCTCAAATCCTTATCAGAAAGGGCTGACGATTGACGATTGGCGATGTAGGTGGTATATTTATTTTGCATATTGTAGGCATCATGTACTATGTATTAGGTCTATTCACGTGGCTATTTTTTTCAAAATGCACTGGATAAATTGAGACATGAATGATTAAGCACAGACTTGTGGCTGCTGAATGTGTGGAGTGGATGGTGAACTGACAGTTTTCTCTCTATGAGTCACAAGTCAGAATACAGAATATTTAATCCTTTGTAGACGCCAATTCATCACGTTTCATGTTCATCGTATCATGTTCATGTAGTACAATTTACAAACTACCCATATTATGTACATTTTATACATCTTTCATTATAATTCAGTTTATTCAACAATTCCTACAGATTTTTTAGTTTCATTCAATATTCAATTGAAACAGTACTTCATTGTCGAATAATTGTAAAGTGTGACTTTAATAATTATGAATTATGAATAATCCGTTAAAAATATTAAAGATTAAATATAGATTCTCTAGTCTAGTTTATTATAACAAAGATCCAGATTCTAGATTCTAAATTACAAGAGACAGGGCTTTTAATAACAAAATGGTATTTATCAATTCTCCGAAATTTATAGCAATAATTGATAGTGGGTATTAAATTACTCACTAAAGTCACCTCAAAAGAAAATTTTTCCAAATGTTCTTGAAATTTTTATAGTACTTTTCATTTCATCTGGTGCATTGCGTAGGTGAGGAGTTAGTTTAATAGTTTTACTTAAGCACTGTCATATTCATATTGTTTAGTATTTTTTAGTATTTTAAATGTATTTTGGTAGTATTTTTAGGAGTACGGAGGAGTGGAAGGTTATGGGGGCGTTTAAGTTACATAGTGCGAGAGTGATGAGTTTTCCACAGGGTTTTGTTTGAAGATTGGTCTTCTTTTCTCGCTTTTCTTGTTCTTGTTGCTCCTTATTCCTTATTGTCCGTTTTTGTGTGAGCTTCAAGGGCCAGACCTCAAATGAGAAGTGAGTCTATGTGTGTGTGTGTGTGTAAGTGAAGTGACAGTTGGAGTCTCCCGACAAAGACAAGGTAATTCTCTGGTGCCTTTAATACGCAGCAGGAGAAGAGGAAAAGAATAAGAAGAACAGAGAACCAGAGAGAATCTTTATGGGCCAACAATAGCAATGGCAATAGCATGATATTGCCCATCACCCTGTGTCCAATGCCCAATGGCCGATACCCAATGCCCAATACAATACAAACTAAAAGCTACAAAATACTACAATAATACTGCAATAATACAGAATACAATCTTCAAGCTTAAAGTTCATCTTGCTCCACGTGGATAATATACAAAGTACAAAATATATGTATGCATCCTTTTAAAACAGAAACAAGCTCAAAATTACATGCATGCACATTGCACCATGTATAAAAACAGAAAGAGAAAGGAAGAAAGAGAGTAAGCGGCAAGTGAGCGAGAGGAAGGACAATAACAGTCCTCACAGCATCACACAACAGAAAACACAATCAACTGAAAAGATACACGTTCTTTCTTTCCCTCTCGCCTCTCATCTCTCGTCTCTTCCTTGTCCATAAAGCAAAAAAAGTTACTTGGCTTTTTGCTTTTGGCTTGACTTGAAGAGGCGTGTTCTTGCGTTTTTCCATCTAGTCCATACTCACGAGTGTGTATATTGTATTGCTTTTATACTTTATACACTTGTTGTTGAGCTGACTTTGCTGACACAGACAGGGCTGAAACGAGTAGGATGGGTCAGTTTTTTGAGATTTTGGTCAAAATGGGAATGGATAGACTGGAGAATGGAGATTGGAACTTGAATTGAATTTTGGATTTACTGGAGTCTGTCCATGTGGAAATCATGGAGAGGACTGGAGAACTGGAACAATGACCAGAATACATTGAAAAAAGTAAAGTGTGTATTTTTATTATGTATTATAAGGTTAATGATGAATCCTGAAAACTTGAGTCTCAAAAGTTAAAAGTCAAAAGTCAAAAGAAACTTTGTTCTGATGGGCTCTGCCTTGTTACAAAGTATATTCTGTATTCTGTATTTTGTATTCTGTTTTGTGTATCATTGTGGATTGTGGATTTGGATTTGGATTGTCGTCTACAAAATTGCTATTGTTGAAATACAAGGAAATGACTGTTTGTCTAATGGTGTAATGTCATACTGTATTTTCTTCTATTGTACTATAATACTCCGTAACATTCAATATCCAATCCGATCCAACCCAGTCCAATACAAAACAGAGTACAACAAAGGCCCAATAAATATAATTAGGTAAAGGTACAGGTTCACAGTCTATAGTCTCTTTTTCCCTATTTCAAACTGCTCTATATTATACATTTTCTAGATTCTAGATTATATAATGTATCATGTACTTGTGTACTTGTGTACTTGCAATTCTAGTAAATTCTCTTTGTCATGTCACACCAAACACCAAGCACAAAGCAGAAAGCAGAAAGCCAAACCTCTGTAATATCAGTATTATGTATTATGAGACGTTAAACAGAGTCATGTTTCAAATGGCGACAATTCCACTTATGTAGATGACGTGAGCCCTGTAACCTGTAACCTGTAACTTATGACTTTTGAATTTTGAATTTTGACGTTCCAAGAAATTCATCATCAACTAAATACTAAATATTCCAACTACAAAATATAATATACAAACCCCATCTAGATACAATACAATATTATACAATGATCTTTGACACTAGAATACTTCCGATTTCATATTTTGTGATTGATACGTAAACAATGCAAAATGAAGGGATGAATACTACATAAAAAAGTGGAATTTTTTCAGCCCTCTCTTTCATCTTAAATATCGTGTACTTTGTACTGTGACTTTTTCTCAATTTTTCTGACCATGAACTTATTGGTAAATAGTAAATATAATAAGTGAGCAAAAAGGAAAAAGTAACGGGAAAGAATGATTCTTTGAAATTCAAAATGTATCATATCTTTAATTTTCATCCCTTCATCCCACAGTAATTAATTTTAAGGATAATTATGTACCATGAAAAATGTACAATTTACATCTTGCCATTTTACCTATACTTTGAGATTGCTTTCTTTTTTCCTATTAGCTTGTGTGTGTGATCTCGTATCTGGTCTGGGTCAAGAATTCAGGGTCCGAGAAAATATTTAGTAGGATAAAACACATGAAAAAATTCCACAGAGGAATTCTTCACAGAGTTTCCAGTTTCCAGTTTCAAGTGTCAGTGGGAAAAAGTTTAGGACTTATTTATTGTGTAAAAATGTGTAATTGTATGGATAAGTTGATGTATTTCCTTGCCTTGTGTTCAAGGTGATAATTAGCCTCTGACTTTTACTGTATGTATTAGCACCACCTCTGGAGTTTTGAAGCTCTGGAGATGAATGCTCCATACTTTTCGTCCTCCTTGTTCATTGTCCATGCTCCAAGTTCCCGTCAAGCAAAGGTATACAGGATACACCGCACTGAACACCACAACAATCTCAAATAGGACTGTAGGAATTTAGTTGGAAGTTGGAAGGTATAGTCATTTCATCTTTTACATTGAACATCGGATTTGAATTATGTATTCATGTGCGATATTGAGAATCATGATGATTCTACAATATTGCAATAAATTGCACATTTGTAGGAAGAAACTTTTATTTTGCGCTTTCTATCACAAGTAAATATCATGAAGAACTGTAAAACTGTAGCTTGTCACAATCACATTAGGGATGTAAAAAATGCTCAATGCTCATGTGTGGTTGTATTATGGATTATGGATTATGGGAAATTTCCAGTTTCTAGTTTCTACTATGCAATTTTTGCACACTTCATGACAAAATTATTTATAAGCTCAAAAACCTGGTTTTTTCCTCCAGCTGCTCACTTTTTACTATTATTACATGGAACATGTAACATGTACCAGTACAACCAAATTTTTTAATGACATTTAATATCCATTGTAAAACTACTGCAGACTGCAGTGTATGTTTTTTCTCATGTTTTTTTTCTCGTCGGCATCTCCATTATTATTCATTATTAGAGATGGAAAAATATCTAGATTCTAGATTCTAGATGCTAGATGCACATTAGTTGAACACTGAACAGATCCGAGTTTGTGGTTTTTCAACATTCAATGGAAAGTAATGGAATTTTAATTGATAGTCAAATTTGAATTTGAATTGGAATTGGAATGGTGATGAACACTATAAACTGCAAGCATAGAACATGTGATGTATTATTATATCAGTCACTTTATGTTGAATGTGTCATGTTCATCGCAGTAAAATTGCAGTACAATTATTTCTCCTGCATGTTCCATGTTCACAGCAATAACAATGGGAATGGCAATGCATCTGCTGGATCAAGTCTCGAGTCTATGATTATTTTTATTATTACACATGTATGCAGTTTTTCTTGTGATGTTTTAAAGCTCCAGAGTCTCCATTCTCTCATCATCATCATGTATGTTGTTTTTATTTCCTCGTCATAAAATCCAGATACATGATGCATCATTTCGTTTCATTCTCTGGATCCTGAATTATGGACTCTGGATACTGAATCCTGAATTTAAAAGTTGTGAACATATTTTTAGTGAATGAAAAAAATAATGCACGATAGACAATACCATCGTTCATTTCATCGTTCATCGTACTGATATTTTGGTGAGTACATGAACATCAAAGCTTCAGCGCTAAAGCTGTCAAAATGTATTGTGTGCTGTGTAATCTACATTTATTACATGTTTCACATCATATCTGTGAGGTTTCTGCAATCTATTGAAAACAATAAACCACAAAAATACAATACATGTGTAATGTGTACATATCTAGCAAATGGTAGGAATAAAAGTTATGATATTTCATATTCCATTCGCCAATGTCAAGTGTACTTCGTTTTTGGTTGCAAGAAACCTGCATAAATAAATATACACAATAAACACTCCACAATCCACAACGTCAAGTAGGCAAGTCAAAATAATACTAATAATAATAATAGTTGCATATGTATTTTCAAAACTAAATACATGCTACAGGTAGACAATCATGTAATAAATATTCAGAGTCAATGGCTTTTAAATTTTAATCAAGTCTCTCTCTCTGTTTGGCTCTTCTGGAAGCTTATGACGACTGACTATAGTAACTAGTGACTAGAGAGAACATTTAGGTAACTTTAGACTGATTTCCAGAATAAGCTCTTTCACTTTTTTGCACGTTTAGCATGTTACTAATCGCCTGTAAAATATAATACAGCAGCTAGACAAAAAAAGTACATGCTAAATTTTAAATTAGCTTTGTATTTAAAGGTTAGAGTTTAGAGATGAGGATGGGGTTTTTAAAGAACAAATAATGAGACTATATGAATTTGGCTACAAATATGCTATGTTGAATTTGTTATACATGGACAATTTACCTCCTGATTATTGTCTAACATAACATTTTAAATTTTAAATGTCGAGCATGCTCAGTATTGTATAATGAATCGTAATAAGTAATAATGAATATTCAAACTTTTGATAGCTTTAAAAAAAGTAAATTACATCTCTGGTACTCGATTCTATCGTATATTCTACAAATGCTTCAGTGCTACTTTAAATCAGTGAACATTGTGTCTTAAATAATTAAGTAATTACTTCAATTTTTACTACAACATAATGCTTAAAATATCTTGTCTAATGACCACACATACAGACAATTAATATGCATAATTATTGCTAATAGTGATAATGACAATTTGTTCCTAAAAAATTAGGTATTGACTTTTAATTTGGGAACTCAAAAAACCTCAAATCAATTAATTCAAATTCATTCTATAGTCACAAAAAAAGGAAATTAAAGTACGAGTATGAAGCTTTAGTTAAGGGTCAAGAGTAAAGTTCAGGGATGATCAGGCAGGTGAAATTATTAACTATTAAAAACAATTTCGTAGACAGAAAATGTTTTGCACAGATGAAAGAGAAGCGCACGCGAAAAGAATAACTGATCATGTTATGATACTAATGTGTAGAATGGCGAATGAACATTGACCATTGAACATGATGCTCATTATATTGTGTAAATACCTTTGACTCTAGACTCTAGTCTACTCAAATCTCAAATCTCATTGATTTCTTCTCCATTTCACTGATTCTAAACTCTAAACTCCAAACTAAACAAAACCAAAAAGTGAAACCACAATTGTAATAAAATAATAATGAAATTGAGTAAATGCAAATTATTATACATATACATGTATTTTATGTATTTGTTATGTATTTTATTCCTCATGTTATAAATTATCAAGACATTGAATGTTGAAACCTCGTGCATATGGGATTCTCCATTCCTATCCTTCATTTGAATCAAAAAGAATATCTTGCGTCTTGAGTCTTTCATGTAAAAGGCTGAATACTGAATAAAAATATTTAGAATGAAGAAGAAACTACAATTTTAAAACAAAGCAAAATGCATGTGTACTTGTGACTTGTGGAGTGTGTGCGTGGTGCGTACAGTGTGCAATGCAGGATGCAGGATAAACTTGTAATATTTACGTGGCATATGTGCACAAGCAACAAGAAAATGAGAAAGATGACCACTTGTGCCACAAAAACTAATCCAAAGAATCAAAAAGAGATCGGCATATCGGTCAAAACTCCAAGCTCAAAGCTCCAATATCAAAACAGATACGTGCACAATGTACAATGTGCATTATGTGGTTTCGAAATTACTGCATGCTGTACACTGGACTGTCCAGACAAAAGATAAAAGATATGCAACAACACATTGTGGATCATCCGGCTTATTCTATTCCAATGTTGAACTTGTTTATTATTGAGTCTTGAGATTGAGATGACCTGAAAGAATGAATGAATGAATGAAAATTGAAAGAATTATAATTTAGACATTAGAAAAAATGTTCAATTTGCTTTTGTATGTATTCCTCTTGACTCTTGACTGTTGAGAGTAGAAACTTGACTTGTGAGGCACTTGGTACATCTACCAGCTGTGCACATAAATATTGAATCTTCATCTTGAATTGGTTTTAATAGAGTTTTCTGCATTGGTATTAGATATTAGATATTATAGATACTTTTCTCTACATGACTAATACACATAGATATAATATATTTTTTAACATGGACAAACGCCAACTGAATTACGCAACATTTTATTACACACGATTCAAGTCTGTATTTTGTATTTTCTTTACTACAGCATTGACAGTTGTGCACACTACACACAGTACACGCATATAAAAAGGAAATGAAAATGAAAACTTGAACCAAAGTGAAACAGATGATCTAGAATCTAGAAATGAAGCCGATTTGATTATGTCGACACAAGTTGTAGCTCTCTACAGCTTATTATTTTTATTTCTTATAAGATTGTACATTGTACTATAGAAAGAAGAAGCAAGAAGTATGACGTACTACTGTAATACATATGAAGTCATCAAATATCAAATATTGACTCTTACGCACATACCAATTTTATACAGACTACACACACTTTTATCCTGGATTTGAATGGTCAAAGGAAAAATTGTGTGTAATGTGTAATAACAAGATTTACGTATCTCCAGTTTTCTTCCTGTACTTTACTTTACTTTTCTTTAGTTTAGTTTGGAGTGGCTTGTCATTACATTTTACATTCTATGCTGAATGTAGAATTGCTCCGAGGAAGTTCCTAGTAAAATATACGCTCATATATCATCTATTATCATCATCATGCTCTCAGCTCAATATTCAGTATTCAGTATATTTGTATTTTGTATATTTGTATTTGTATACACATGTAGCTGGCTAGTTTTGTTGTGGAAGTGGAAATGGAATTGCTGCTGTTGGATCGGTATAGTTCATATTCCTAGTGAATGGTTGCCTTGTATTCTTGACTCTTGATTCTTGGTTCTTAATTCTTGGACTTGGATGTGGAAGAAAGAATTTGACTCTCTCTCTCTTTCTCTCACTCTCTGTTTAGAATGTAGAATGTAAAATGTAGAGTTTAGACCTTGTTACTTGTTATGATGATTCTGGTTCTCGTAGAAGCCGCACCCACATCTTCAATAAGGACCGGAAGCTAGACACACCACAGTAGAGCACAGTTTACAGTGCAGTGGAATAATCATAGTGACCTCTAGAACGAACCTAACTCAACCTGCCGCCCCAAAACATTACACTCTACACTGCACACTGTACATTGTACACTATGCATGCTCCTCTTTTTACTCTCTCTCTTCTTTCTGTCTGAGTATGTGTTTGTGTTTGTAGATGTGTGGACAACGCTCTTTCATTCATTCATTCATTCATACAGTCATTCACATCTCAATTCTCAACTCTCAATTCTATTCGATGGACAACCAATTTTAACTTTGAACCAAAACCAAAAGTGGAAATTGGTATCGGTAAATACTAAATACAGACTGACATAGAGAGAGAAAGAGAAAGAAGATGAAGCTCAAAACTCGAAATCGTAGACAGTCCAGAAATTACTGGAGTGTACGTGATGGCATTAGTCATCTAGAATCAAGAATCTAGAATCAAGTGATAAGTACATGTTTGACATTTCAAGTGTATTATTAGATGGACAATGTATCAAATTCAATGTATAAAAAAGGGTCTGAGGACTCGATTCAACATTCAAGATTCAAGATTCAAAATCTCACAAGTTTACTACTCCAGACAAAATAATCACACGAATATGCATGTCAAGTATAATTTAATATAATTTAATGTAATAAATATGTAAAACATATTATATATTAAGGGTTGATATATAGAGTTGTAAATTTCTAATACTGTCCACTTGTATTTCCATTTTCCATCTCCATTTCCATTCAATTCTCCAGTAACAAGTTGACTTGATCTTGGATCTTAGACCTTGGTGTTCATCTTTACCTTTTCCCTTTTCATTCATTTCCCCTGCCTTTTAAACGTCATGAAATTTATTTATTTATTTATCTGAGCAGACACAGACATAGTACACACAAAATACAGACACAGTCAATAGCGAAGAGGAAATCTATCGGAATTTAGTTACATTTTAGATGAAGATAAAGAAGAAATACCCACACCAACACGGAAGTTTATACACTGTAAATATACTATGTATTTCAATTTTCAATGTACATAATATTTCCTTTCATCCGTGTTTACACACATTGAATTGAGAATTGAATAATTGAATAATCATACTCATAATCCGAATCGAATCATTTTCATTCAGTTTCCCTTTTTTGTTCCCATTATTCATAATTCATAATTCAAAATACTAATACAGAGTAGACTGGACTCTGAATATGACCATTCATGATTTTCCCGTCCAGTTCATACATAATGCATAATAAATAAGCATATGTATTTAGTATTTAGTATAATATTATACATTATAAATGTAACATGCATCCAGTCCTTTCATCGGAATATCAGTGTCACGACTTTAGTCTGATAGAGCTATTAGACAGATATTTGCTGATTCAGCTGAGCTGAGCTGTGGAACCCCCTACCAAGTTGTTGAGCAACAACAAACAACACACAGTGTACAATGTGCAATGAATAGGCATAGAAAAATCTACAAACTACAATCCTGCAGACATACTATTAGAAAATACTTTTTATATTTACTTATACATATTAAATATTAATATGTGCTTAATATGTAATAATTACCGGGCTGGACTTTAATGTTTAAACACTAAAAATTAACAATATGCACCACATTGAATTCACAGTATTTGATTTGACTCGGATTTTTAATCTAGAATCGAGAATCAAGAGAGATGATTTGAAATTTCAAGTTTGAAGCATAACAGAAATACTTTGTGTCATAATTCATACTGTTGAATCATTCGGCATTCGGCATTCGACAATCAGTATTCGGTGGTGACTGGTGATACGATAAAAGTTTCCCATTTCCCATGTTGCATAATAATAAATATGATATCTCGAGGAATGTGTTTTGGAATGTAAATAAAAAACAAAACTATTCGGTCCATGTTCCATTTTCCATTTACACAAGAGAAGAGAGAGACGAGAGTTATGTCACCTGCACCACAATCTCCAACTTCAATTAAATGATGTGTCATAATATATCTATGTATGAAGTCTCGTAAAATTCGACCATAGAAATACTTATTTACCTTTACATTTACATTTATACGACTAATAATCATGGTAATAATAATAATTAATGATTTGGTATGAAAGGATTAACGGGCAGGTCTTTTGTCCCCAGTTGAGACCTAGAAAGAAAGAAAGAGGAAGAAAGAAGAATCATTCAGAAGCTCTCTTTGACTAACAACTAACAATCTGAACAATTCCAAGTTTACTTTTACAGATTAGGTATTAGATATTAGATTTAAATCGAGCCGGGATCTTTTACTTCTCATTCCTTTATCATTTGTGCACAATGTATAATGTACATAATACACAATATACAATATATTATACATGATGCTGTGTACATAACATTTTCTTGGTTTGAATAAAGTAGAGGTATTTTTGATTCAACCTCTTTCTTTCTTTCTTTTCTTCTTTGGTTTTGGTCTTCAAATTTGAATTACATCCTCTGGATTGACGATTGACGACCTGTTGAGTGTTGAGTGTAACATATAATATTATAATATATATTATATCACAAATATATCTACAACTCAGATATGAGATAGATACAGGCTATACATAGTACATAGATAATCCGTTGTTTGACTGGAGACTGGACTGTGGTGTGGAGAGAGATTCCATTCATACATGTAGATCAGGTGGGTCTCTTCCTCTCTTTCTCTCTCTCTGTCTCTGTCCTTGCTAACCACAACATTTCAACACCATCACCACTACAATCTAGAATCTAGAATGTAGAACGTAAATTATTTGGAAATTGTATTGAATGGAAATTCCATAGCGTACTCGACTCGACTCAACTTTGTACTTTGTACATGAGTTTCCATCCATTGAAAAAAAACGATCCATGAGAAATGGGAAAAGGAGAGAAAAGTCTAGTCTATTTTTATTTGAGAGGAAATTGTTCCATGTTTATACTTTATACTGTAAACTGTACATTGTGTAATGCGTAACTTTGTCTTTTATCTCGACCCACACATGTACTGTACTCTTCTGTGTATTTTCCAACATTTTGCCTTGATTTCCTTCTTATAAATAATAAATAATATAATACATATAGCATACAACATACAGCATACCATAATATTATAAAATAACTCTTAAACTACAGAAAAAAACCATTGGAGTACGGAAATGTTGGAGAGAGGATCAAATCTGAACAAGATTCTTTTCAGATTTTGGATTTTGGAGGAAGAAGAATATTATTTGATATTTGGAGAATAGGCAAGTGGTGCTCTATTCTTGGATTATTATTTGAAGAATAGAGGATGAAGAATGAAGAATGAAGAAATTGAGATGTAATGGAGAAGGGGATTCAAAGTGAGAGGAAGTCATTCAGAAAATTTGTCTTATTCCGTACACAATAAATAATCTCAAATATCTATTCTAGTATGAGCAATGATCAATTGAATTGGGTTGAATTGAGCATTTTGTATCCACTTTTGTAGATTTTTAAATGTACGCCTTCTTTTTTCATTTTAAACTTTAAAGCAAAATGTCAAATGTCCACATTTAAAATTGGACTCTCAGTGTTGAATATTGAATACTCATGTAACTAATTTTTTTTCAAAAACCTTTATCATTTAGGGTTAATGAAAACTGATCAAATTGTCCTTCAAAGATTAAAAATAGTTTTGTAAATTAAAAGAGTGTGGAACAAAAAACTGTAGAAATTTTCAGTATCTCACTGTATTAACGAATTAACGCATCATCCTGATTTAGTTTTCTTTTTAAAAAAAAATGAGAGGGAGGAAATTCCGAATTCCAAAATGTGGGTTAAAAATGTAGAGAAATTTGTAATTGACCAAGTCATACATGTATAAAAACGTGGGTACAAGGTTCAGATTTAGGTTGAGGGTAGAGTTTACAATTTAAAATGTACAATTTTCATTGATGTGCCTTCTGTAATTCTCCTGTTCACAAGTCAGAGAAGGTTGTAGCTTGTAGATGGTACATTTTGGAACTATTACAACTTCCAACTTACAGCATACCTGAGTAATAACTACTAATCACAAGCGTTCCTCTAACTTCTTGATGCCTCTGAATCAAAATCCCGTGTACAAAAACAAGCAAGGTATACTATACACTATACAAGACACAAGATACAGGATACATGTAAAATTGTTAAGGTTTTATTATCTTATTCGTCTCCCTTTCTCTTTCTCCTTCTCGTTCTGCGTGTATTCTATCTGCGGTCTTCTCGGCCAACGACTCTACATCCTACATTCTGTACATAACACAGATCTATTTGAGCAGATGTTACTCATTCCACAGATCTATATGTTGAATGGTGAATGTAGGTAAGAGCATATTATATTATTATTATTATATAGAACAGCCAACTCTCTTTCTTTTTCTCTTTGGTCTAATGTCTAATCATGTATGCATGTACGAGTTGAGGAAATCTTTGTAATGATGATACGTGTTCAGTGTTCAGTGTTCAGTGTGCAACCAGTTCATTTTATACATTGGTATTATGATATTATCCAGGTAAAAGGTAAACTGAGAACTGAAACTCATCTCAACTCAACGCTCAACACTCAACAGATGACTGAAAACTAAATTCTACTGTAAATATGACATAACATTGAACATTGAGCCACCACAAACAACAACTACAGCAAGGGCACAAGTGCATAAAATAACCATATTCTCTTTTTTCTCTTTATCATTGTCAATTGCACCACTGCTATAATGTATAATACTTGTGGTGGTGGTGCACTTGATTCAGAATTCAGACAACAGACAGACGGGAGAGGAATTATCAGAGTCAGAATTAATAATTAATAATAAATTGACAGCACTACTCTATGAGGAATAGTTTGAGCTTGAACTTGAGAGCCAAAGAGAAAGAGAAAGGAACATGAGCCGAGTGAAGTGATGAGAGATGAAACTGATCATGTTTTTGTATCTGGAATCTGGGATCTGGATTCTGGTGTAGGTGAATGAATGCATGCACGAATTCACGAATGCATGAATAATTTGTTAATGACTGCACATATGTTAAAAGTAAAATATATGGATTATGGATTGAAGCATATTGAAGGCAACGTTTCTCTCTTTTTATTTTCCACTAGCATGCATTCATTTTTTCATTCATTCATTCATTCATTCACAGATTGACTTTACTCGATGCTCAATACTAGACTAGACTCGACTAGACTTAATCTGCAACATACAACATACAACATGAGTAATACATACTAATTGTAAGTAAAATACACTCTACACTCTACACTCTACTCTCTGCTCCATTTGGTTCCATATTGTTAGCCAGTTTTCATTCATCATTCATCATTCATCCTTTTCCTCCAACTCCAAACCAAACTGGAAATGAGTAATAATAACAAATGATAATAATAATAGAAAACACATGACAATAAAAATTGTGCCCTTTTTTATATTGAATTGCATTTAAAAACAAAGAAGGAGATTGTTTCATTTTTATCCCGAATATACTATATACTGTATAAAAATAAATATGTACACTGTATATTGTATATTGTATATATACTTTGGTATTAGGCAGTATAGATTATAGATTATAGGCAGTTCAGTGTGGTTGTCTAGTGTACAAACAAAGTCGGGGTAGAGGATGGAGAATGGAGAATGGAGACATTGGAGAAACGAGAGACGAACGGACTAAAGGAATCGAGAGAGAGAGAGAGAGAGAGTCCAATATCATTCATTCATTCATAAATTGTGCTGGAGCTGAAGTTGAAGCTGAAGCTGAAGACGGAGAAGAAGAAATCTCATTGAGAGAATTGATGTGGGTGGCGTATGTACACAACACACACACACACTCTGAAGGCTACACAAGTGTCAAGTGTTGTCAACATCCATCCATTCAACCAGCACCATCCACATTAAAGATACACGTACCCCTAAATTCCCAATACTCGATGCTCAATGCTCAATACTGTGTGTAGTATGTACACACAGAACTTGGAGCTTGGAGCTTGGAGCTTGGACTAACTACCATGTTTCTAATGAAGTAATGAGCCAGTGTGTATCTTCCTCATTATGATTATTATTATGTACTATATAGATACAGATATTGTATTTGTACTTGTTTTTGTCCCTTGTTCCCAAGATTATTAAGTGTGTACTAATAATGTGTCTCTTGTTTCTTTTGCTTTGTGTTTTCTGTCCGACTCATTCCGATATGAACATGTGTATTATTATATTGCTTAATTTTTCTTGTCTCTCTCTTTTTCTTATTTATATTAGATGTATTAGATATACGTATATAGTTTTACCATTTATTACTATTTAATATTTACCATTTATACCATGTGTCCACAGTCCACAATGATTTTTTACAATATAGTAGAAAATCCTTTTCTTTTTCCCTTTTATTTGGGGGATATGGAATCTACGTATTTAGTATTTACTCTGTGTGTCTGTGCCTCTGTTTTTTCTTTTAAAAAGACAAAGGGAGTACAGTATAAAATATAAAGTATAAAGTCACACTTTTGTTTAAATATCTAGTAAAATATTTTGCTTCTCAGAACTCCACCATCCACCTCACACATAGAAAATAAAAGACAAAAGGCACAAGACACAAATTTCAACTGTACACATTGCTTTTAACCTTTTCTTTAAAAAATGAGTTTAAAGTTTAAAGTGCCCCAATTTAAATTCAAAATTCAAAGTTTA
Source organism: Sminthurinus signatus (assembly GCA_019776565.1). Classification (NCBI taxonomy): domain Eukaryota; kingdom Metazoa; phylum Arthropoda; class Collembola; order Symphypleona; family Katiannidae; genus Sminthurinus; species Sminthurinus signatus. Next base: position 1,210 of record JABASP010001069.1, on the reverse strand, counting down.
AAACCCATTCCATTCCATTCATTATTCATTGCTAGAAAATCCTATCAATGTGAAATATCCATGTATATCAGTATATCAGCATTTATGTATAAATGAAGAAAAAACAAAGGCTCAAAGCTCAAAGGTAAGGTTAGGTCCATGTCTATCAGTCTTAAGTCTTCATAAGGAGAATCTTTTTTTTACTCCACATTCTAAATACTAAATATTAAATTCCAACTATTTTTTTTATTTTACTTTTTCAACACAAAACAGGAGTAAGAAAAGGAAGAGATTAAGAACTAAGAATTAAGACGCATATTTCAAAATTTCTCTGTATTATTATTATTCAAGTTTATGATGTTTTTGAGAATACTTAGGCATTTAAATCAATGAGAATTGAGAATCCTCCTCCTACATTTACACAAACACAAAGTGAAATAAAGAGAGCCAGAGAAAGATCTTAAAGTGTCATTTTGACTGAACTAAACTATTATTATTGTGGATTGTGGAATGGTCCAGGTCTGTCGGCGAGTATCAATGAAATTTTATACATTTCATGGAATATGAAGTATTATTATTGTTGTATGAAATATGAAATGACCTTGTGTATCAAAATTTTCTACTTTAAAGTTTAAACCCATACACCATACACAATACACAATACACCGTCAAACCAAAAACCAAACCAAGCCAAACCCATCTTGTCTACAGTCTAAAGTATGGATTCTAGGTATAAACTTTGGAAACTGGAAACTGGACTGATAATAAATCATAGAAAAATGGAAAAAAATTCATGTACTTTATTATTGTACAGGACAAGTACAAGTAAAATGAACTTGCACTCCAATCCAATCCAGTCCTATTCAATCCTCAATGCTCACCATAATAATAATAATAAATAATAATAATAATAATAATAATAATAGTATGGTGAATAATATACATAATATGAACTAACTGACTAATAAGCTGTAGTTTGTAGCTCTACTATAAAAATGAGACTATGAGACTCTTTCTATAGCACGCACTAGTGACCAGTGACTGTTTGCTGTGTGCATTGGACTGTGGACTGTGGACTCTAGGCCTGTGAGCCCTTTTTCCAAGGAAATGCAAAGAAAGAAAGAAACAGAAACACGCCATTCATTTAATTTGACTGGTGATGATTAAAGGTAAATATTTTTGCTTGTCTTTTCACCTCCTCTTTAGTGTTTTTTCTCCTTGATATTATTGA